>OZ023205.1:38105133-38245133 GCA_963995525.1 Escarpia spicata
ACCCCTCCCGACTCACCGATACCCGTCACTCCCTCACTCACTCACTCACTCACGCACTCCACTCACTCACTCACTCTCACTCACTCACTCACTCACTCACTCACTCCTCACGCACTCACTCACTCACTCACTCACTCACTCACTCACTCACTCACTCACTCACCCACTCACTCACTCACTCACTCACTCACTCACTCACTCTTCACCTCTCTCTCTCCCTTCCTCCCCCTCTCTCTCTTTCTCTCTATCCCCCTTTCTCCCCCCTCTCTCTCTCCCTCCCCCTCTCTCTCTCTCTCTCACTCACTCACTCACTCACTCACTCACTCACTCACTCACTCACTCACTCACTCACTCACTCCCTCACTCACTCACTCACTCACTCACTCACTCACTCACTCACTCACTCACTCACTCACTCACTCACTCACTCACTCACTCACTCACTCACACACTCACTCACTCACTTACACACTTTCCTCCCTCTCTCTCTCTCTCTCTCTCTCTCTCTCTCTCTCTCTCTCTCTCTCTCTCTCTCTCTCTCTCTCTCTCTCTCTCTCTCTCTCTCTCTCTCCTCTCTCTCCCTCTCTGTCTGTTTCTCACTTACTCACTCACTTACTCTCTCTCCCATCTCCCTCCCTCCCTCCCTCCCTCCCTCCCTCCCTCCCTCCCTCCCTCCCTCCCTCCCTCCCTCCCTCCCTCCCTCCCTCCCTCCCTCCCTCCCTCCCTCCCTCCCTCCCTCCCTCCCTCCCTCCCTCCCTCCCTCCCTCCCTCCCTCCCTCCCTCCCTCCCTCCCTCCCTCCCTCCCTCCCTCCCTCCCTCCCTCCCTCCCTCCCTGTTTGATGTACACATATTGCATACGAACGACTTAAGACCATCTTCGCACGCCAGGGATGTCACTACGTACACTTCCCTGGCAGAACTCCTACGCATTGTATGGACCCTAGCTGAATCAAACTCATAATTGACTTCGCCGTATCATCCCTGATAATGGTGCAGACACTTCGTCCGAATCGCGCCCAATTTTCAGGAATCCCAATGTAATGACCCATTCGACCATTTGCACAAGCCGCTGAACGGTATTATGTATTCAAATAATTATAGCTCCCCCTGGCGCGCGAGGATGCTGAAGACCGTTTAAAGTTTAAATATATCGCATTTATACATGAAGCAATATTAACTTACTGAATAACACAATCCCATATGTACGCACGCACGCACGCACGCACGCACGCACGCACGCACGCACGCACGCACGCACGCACGCACGCACGCACGCACACACACACACACACACACACACACATACTTACATACGCGTGCACAAACACACATACACGCGCGTTCGCTAATTTACACACTATTTTATTCAATAAATCTCGATTCAACACCGCTCCACGTATTCGTATAAGCACTGAAAATACATACCTTTATACATGCAGTTGACAAGACAATTACCCTGCTACTGGTAGAGCGACACCAGATATGTCGTATTAATACATGTAGATGTCGCCCCAGTCCTTCGGTAAACACAACTGTCATCAGATCTGTCACAAGGCTCACGTTTCAAGAGGAGACCAAATGTGCCAAGTAGATATGCTTCAAACTGTCTTCTGTTTCCAATCGGCTAGATGTAAAATAAGGTATATGTCATTTGTTAACATGTCTTTTTAATAGAGATATGAATTTGTGGAAACGAAAAGTACACTTTGATTAGAGAAAGTAACGGTATTTAGTTATTCTTGCACAATAATGTTTGTACACATTTTGTGTATTTAACTCCTACCACATTCCTTCAATACCAACTCAGCTGACACTTATAATAAAACACTTTACTTGTCAACAAAATCATACACTTCACAAATTCAGATAACATAATTTAATCGAACCTGAAACATATAACATACATTATCAATAAATGTGTTATGTTAATGCATTCGACGCAGCTGTCACTGAATGCTTACAGTCAGGTAAAGTCGAACACGTAGTATGTCTTTAGTTTCGTACATACACGTTTGGTTTGTATTAGTGTTGGATGCACGTTAACTCGTATTTAAACAAATTATTCACTGCCTGTTTAATGATTTTATTACTACCACTAGTTTACACACTCTCGTGGAGCAATGGACCAAGGACGGCAAGTGTCACCATTACAGTATTTTTATGTATGCTGTTGTATTTCAGTATTTGTATTGTGCTATATTTGCCTGCGCTTCCAGCCTCCCTATTAACCAAACGCTGACGACAGGCGCCTGTGCTTTATTGATTCGTGCACGAATGAACACGTGAAGAATAATGAAAACACGTACCTTTTGAATATCCACATGTGAGACAACAATTACACCACAAGCGCTACAACAGCTGCACGTGGGTTACCGGTAATATTTATTATGTATCTTAATAAACACGACGGTCACAAGAACAGTTAAAAGATTCGCGTTTCGAGAGCACTCTGGCACCTTGACAAATTACATGTTCAAACATACACCCAACGTCAATTTCCAAAACATGGAATAGTCTAAGTCATTCGATTAGCTACAATAGAAGAAGAATATTTCACATGAGTGCGGGTTTACTCAATCTGCATAGTAAACGTAGTAAAATGATAATGTTTATGCACAAGTTACATACGGATCTGTTTCAAAAAGAGGAGGGTTGGGCAAAGGGCTAAGAACCCTTTCCGGTAAAAAAACCCAGATTGTTTTGAAAACATCGGCCAAAGTAACTGTACAGAACTTGAGAAAGGCAGGGCCTCCCTTAGAGAGTATGACGCTATGCAGTGAAAGCCCAAAGGAAGCTACATCACCGATGCTCTTTTTATCTTCCAAGAAAATGTCAAAAATCGGAACATGGAATTTGAAAACCATATCCGAAGCAAACAAAACAGCCCAAAATAGCAAGGGAACGACGTGCCTATAACATCACAGTATTAGGACTATGCGAAAGAAGGTGGACACAGTCAGAACAAATCAGACTGAACACAAAGGAAAGTATACTTTATTTGGGGCACGAAGAAGAAGATGCCCATCACACAGAAGGAGTGGCATGCATTTTGACACAAGTGACACACGCGTCCTCATCAGCTGGGAGGCAGTGGTACCAAGGATCATATATGCCGCATTCAAAACAAAGAAGAAGAAGATCAACCTAACTAGCATACAGTGCTATGCACCAACCAATAACAAGGATGACGAAACAAAGGAGGACTTCTACAACCGACTGCAAGTATTGCTCAAGAAACTGAAGGACAAGGACATGACGATACTCATGGAATACTTCAATGCTAAGATAGGATCAACGAACAGCGAGTACGAAGAAATCATGGGCAGACATGGACTGGGGACAATGAAAGAAATTGGCGAGATGTTGGCAGACTTCAACGCATTTAATAACATGATCGTTGGCGGTAGCGTATTCCCGCACCGCAGAATTCACAAAGCTACATGGATATCGCCAGACCACCGCACATAAAACCAAATCGACCATATATGTATAGAAAGAAAATTCAGAAGATCATTGCAAGACGTGCGGGTACATAAAGGAGCAGACGCAGCCTCAGACCACCACCTAATGCTGGCCAGACTGAAGATGAAGCTGAAAAAGAGAGACGTAAAGAGGAGTACCAGAACAAAATAAAATGGGGTCTTCCTAAAGGACAGAGTCACAACAGAGATATTCACAATCAGCAACAAATATGAAGTTTTACAAGACCTTCTCGAAGAAGGAAACATGGACATAGACAGCCAGTGGCAAAAGATCAAGGAACATGGACCAGCACATGCAATGAAGTCCTGGGAACGAAAAAGTACCAACAGAAGGTATGGATCGCTATGGACACTATCAACAAAGTGCAATTGAGGAAGAAAAAGAAAGGCGCAATCAACAGCCCAGGAACAGTATGCAGAGGCAAACAGAGCGGAAAAAGAAAAATGTCATCGACGGCCTTGCCAAGGAAGCAGAGGATGCCGCAGCCCAAAGGAACATGAACCAACTGTATGACACAACAAGAAAGGTAGCAGGAAAGTACTTGCACACAGACAGGCCAATCAAAAACAAGAATTGCAACGTACTTACCAGTGACGAAGATCAGTGAAGAGATGGAGGGAACATTTTGATGAACTGCTGAACCGACCACCACCGCAGAACCCACCAGATATCCCAACAGCTGAAGAACTACCCCAGGTAAACTGCAAAAAAAACAAAAACAAGGCAGAGATCGAGAAAGGTATTCATCACTTGAAGAGAGGGAAAACTTCCGGCCCAGATGAAATTCCTGCCGAGGCAATCAAGGCAGACATGGAGACCTGCACAGCGATGCTGCATGTTCTGATTGGGAAGATATGGGAGCAATAACAATATTGACTGAATGGAAAGAAGGATAACTGGTGAAACTCCCAAAGGAAGGAGACCTGCAGGAATGCAATAACTAACTACAGAGGGACATTGTTCATGTCAGTGCCTGGAAAGATCCTTAACAGAGTCATCTTGGACAGACTGAAAACAACAGTGGACGCCAGATTCGGAGATCGCCAAGCAGGCTTCCGTAAAGATAAATAATGCACTGACCAAATAGCTACACTCCAAATCATACTTGAATAATCAATGGAATGGGACTCATCTCTGTGCATAAACTTTGTAGCCTATGAGAAGACGTTTGATAGCCTCGACAGGGAGACGCTATGGAAGCTCCTGCGACACTACGGGATACCAGAGAAATTTAATTTTTTGATACAAAGTAACTATGAAGGCATTGCATGTTAGGTCATTCATGCAGGACTACTCAAAGACTCATTTATGGTGAAGACAGGAGTGAGGCATGGTTGTCTTCTGTCAACATTCCTCTTCTTGCTTGCCATACATTGGATTACAAAAAAAGACAACAGAAAACAGAACAAATGGTATCCAGTGGACACCTTGGAGCCAGTTGGAGGACCTGGTCTTTGCAGATGACCTCGCTCTCCTGTCCCACAGTCACCAACAGATGCAGGAGAAAACAGAGCTTCTAAACACAGTGTCAACACAGACAGGACTCAACATCAACAAAAGCAAGACAAAGATCATGAAAGCCAACACGATGAATAACAGCCCAGTCATATTAGGAGGGGAACCACTGGAAGAAACCGACTCCATCACATACCTGGGAAGCGTAATTAACAAGAGCTGAGGCACAGAAGAAGACATCAAAGCAAGGACATAAAATGCAAGAATGGCATTTCTCATTTTGAGAAACATTTGGAAGGCAAACCAAATCAAGCTTAACACCAAACTGAGGATATTCGACTCAAATGTTAAGGCAGTGTTATTCTATGGCTCGGAGACATGGCGAATTACACAGAAAACACTAACAAGATTACATACCTTCATCAACAAATGCCTACGCAGAATCATACACCTAAAGTGGTCAGACAAGGTACCCAACAATACACTATGGGAATGCATCAAACAACTACCAATAAAAACGAAATAAAGACGAGAAAATTGAAGTGGTTATGACATACATTGAGGAAACCTGCAACAAACATCACAATACAAGCAATTTACGTGGAACCCCCCAGGGGGAGAAGAAGAGGAAGGCCGAAAACACCTGGCAGAGAGACATGAAAAGCGAAAGAAAGCAGATGGGAAAACCCTGGAAAGAAATTGAGAAAATGGCATAAAACTGACAAAAGTGAAGGACCATGATCGATGGCCTATGCTCCCAGCGAGCAAACAGGCCTAAATAAAGTAAATATAAATCAATATCCTTCGACTACTAGATACAGCGTCACATTAGTATTATATTGTACATCAGAGGCGCCAAGGATTTTTTCGTGTTGCCTCTATTACGCACTCCCTTTGTAGAACGTATAGCAGGAGCCCATGCATTTCTCTGTTTCTCGTGACACTGCGCGTTCAATTTAGCGACAAAGACGCGCTTCTGACCGCACTGTTTCCGCAAGCACGCCATCTTGGACAGGTGGCACACGCTGCGACACAGCATGAAAGGAACATCGGTTTTATTAGCGGAACTGCTACTGACTTCACGCAGAAGGAACAGGACGCTGAAAGCCTGCAGTTGGAAGGGAATGGTTACAGGTGGGTTAAAAAACTACTATAGCATAATACTACAAAACATCAGGTCTTCAACACAGCTTATCTCGTGTATTGGGACAACCGAAACACAGCTAACGTATTAATTTGCAAGTGGAACATATTTACGTTTCTCCGCAAGGTGGCAACACCGATAGTTCCAAATAGTTTTGGAGTTACACTGAATACATTAATTTATGTTGGTTGTTGAACAAAATGGTAAGGACACTGTGCAATATACGTAGTCTGGTCGTCTTTATCAGAATAAGCCAAGAAGTACGGTTTCAAATGCATTGTATCAAATAGTGCTTACTAGTATGATTCTCATTATTAGGCGGTAGTTGCATTCGTGTAGAACCTGCAAAACAAATTCCATTTACGCCTTAATAAATTAATATGTTAATTGTTGGTACAGATATATGGTGTGGGTGAGCATGGAACTGGATGAATGTATACATGTAAACATTAATACACGTATACATGTATATCATTACGCTTGAGTCTACTCATGCGTACTTCCAGCGTTGACATTTGGTGCGGAGACATGGACAACCAGGCAAAGCACAAGCTAGCAGCCTCACAAACCAAGATGGTGAGAAGTCTGTTAAACATCACATAATGGGAGAGAAAAACAAACATCTGGTTTAGAGAGAAGACAAAGGTCATATACGTAATAGAACGAATCAGAAGACAGAAGTTTACATGGGCAGGGCACATCAGTAGAGATAACCGATGGACATCGCGTATCACAACCTGGAGTTCTGCACAATGATGGAGATCTGCACAGAGCTGCACAGTGATGATAATGATGATGACACACACACAAACACACACACACACACACGCACACGCACACGCACACGCACACGCACACGCACACGCACACGCACACGCACACTCACACACACACACACACACACACACACACACACACACACTCACACTCACACACACACACACACACACACACACACACACACACACACACACACACACACACACAAACAAACACGCACGCACGGAAACACACACACACACACACACACACACACACACACACACACACACACACACACACACACACACACACACACACACACACACACACACACACACACACACACACACACACACACACACACACACACACACACACACACACACACACACACACAGACAAATGTTCTGTCCTCCTGCGTACCTATCTCTGAATAAACACAGCTGTCTTAGATACTGTTTGAAGGGTCCTGTTTGAAGATTAAGCATACTTGACATTATCGGATGACTGTACGTACTTCATCTTTGCCCAGTCGAAATGCTGCAAAGGTGTTTTTACGTGCTTTTCGTGCACTTACCGCCGTCTCCATACATGCACCACCCGCATACATACATATGCGCATGTACACGCGCACGCACAAAATGCGGACACACGCAAGCACGCATGCATACACACACCCACGCACGCATACCATGCACACACGCATACACGCACACACACACACACACACACACACACACACACACACACACACACACACACACACACACACACACACACACACATACACACACACACACACACACACACACACACACATACACACACACACACACACGTCAAGTCAGTGGTTTACGGGAAGCAAGATCCTGCGTCTTATATGCATACAAAAGAGTACCCGGACGGGTGCAAAATAATCGTTCCGTCCCACGAGGCGCATACGTATCAAGGACATATAACAAAAATATACATTGATTATGAATGCCTTTGACTTGGTAGTTTATTACAGAAACAGTACGTTTTATATATCTTTTCACGAGTCGTTCCAAATAACCATTACCGTAGGCTTATGCTTCACGATTCTGAAAAGTACCTAATCCTCCGTGTGGAGCCGCACTGCGCGTAATTTTGCAGAAGGGCTTCTAGCGACTGAGCGCAGACGCTGTGCGTTTTAAGACTTCCTAATTTATTAGAGCTATACCGTTGGAAAACAAAGCGAATCACGATCATTATTTTGTAAAACTAACAACTCGTTATCACCAAACAAATGACGGACGATACGATGACAAGCAATATTTATAAATCACATGTTGACGCAAAACGGAGCGCTATTTGGTCGACGAAAGTGCCCAGAAATCCAGATTTCATATATACAGTACATTGTTATAAAATATCAATTTGAGAACATTTAGCGCACCGGTTTGCGTCAACATGCGATTTATTAATATTGGTTGTTTCAAGTGTGGCATGCAGTGGCACACAACCGCATCGGCGCACACTGAATCAAACCTGAGCGAGCGTAATCTGGGACATTACATTCCTGAAACGATGTGGAATGATGGAATAAACGCAATTTAGGTATAACATTTAGGCGCAACTGTCACAATGCCGAAAACGGAGTGGGCCAGGATTCTACACAATGTCACAATTAAGTGTCCACACAGTAATGCGCAGTTCCATCTGCTGCCTATTGGCTACTTCAATGCTACTGTCATTACCACGGTCAGGTTTTCTGCCACCAAAACAAATTCTGGAGCCTTCCGAAGTGAGTCGTGGCTTCCTCGATATCCTTAGCTTAGCCTTTGGATATCTCCCAGTGTCATATATATACACACAAGCCAAGACATCTATCTAACAGATTAGCACGCCCTCTTCTAAGGGAGGACGGCTGCTCTAACTTCTAAAACTACATCGATTACCAAGGGAAAACATCAAGAAATATATTAGTATATTGTAACAAGGCATTTTAGTTCGTGTTAGTATCAAACTAATAATGATAATGACCGAGTTTACATGGGTTGTACCAGTTGTGATATTTAGAAAACAATACTTACAATTAAAAAAGAACAATAAGTAGAACCCTCGCTACAAGCTTGGGACCCCCTCAAAAGGAGGACTCTTGAAGACAAACATCCAGGTAAACCCCTGCAAGTGCATAGTCAGTTGAAAAAGCGGAGTAAACTGTTCCCTTACTGGTCCCGATACGGCGCGTTATGTTTACTATTCTGTTCGCCGGCCGCGTCCCCTCGCGGTGGAGACGAGCTGTTGTTTCATCAATGCACTACAGATAAATTAATGTGTGTGCCAGACCTCCACCCTCTCCAATGCCGATTTGGCAGGCTGTCAGTAAAATCACCGGCAGTAGCGACGTGTGACGCGTCAGGTTTCAAGCTCGAGATTTCCACGTTTGATGCCCATCGACGTTCTCGCGGTCACTACCTGATTTCACACTGGCTATGGCTTCCTGACGAGTTTCTTCTTTAAAATATGAAATATATCGATTTTAGGTAATTTCGTTTTTTTTCAAAACATTACTCCCCATTTTCCTTTTCTTCTAAGTATGGGCTATGCCAGAAAGACCGATACACGTTCGAAACATTGCACACAGTTAGCTGTTTTCGAAGTTTTTATACGTATAATACATATACAGTTTGAGTCTACTGGATATAAGCCATCAGAAGATATTGATTTTCACAACCAGCTATAACGGGGAAAGGTGGGGACCGATGCAACATGTTCATATTTTCAATTGTAAAAACAAAAATATAATACAGTGTTAACACTACAATTACTATATTATATATAAGTAGTAGTAATAGACAGTTTATTGCCAAGTAGAATTTTTTTTATGTACAAGGATTTTGTGGCGTTGTGACGTCACAACTAAAGTACTCTTAACAACATCTAAGACTCTTTTTCACGCTTGTTTAACCCCTCAACACACATGCGCACGCTTGTTTAACCCCTCAACACACATGCGCACGCTTGTTTAACCCCTTAACACACATGCGCACGCGTAAAATAAGCAAATCAGAAACATTAGTAAACATCTCCAGACATAAAAGTACTTACTTGGTAAATAAATAAGTATTAGTATAATAATAATAAATTCCCTGAATGAAGCATCACAATCGTCTAAACCTAAAACACCTAAAACAATAAAACAGTATATAGTGGTAATTACACTTACAAAAATAAGCATGACAACACAAGGACGGAACTGGCAGAAGACATAGTTATGAAACGAGGAATACCTCTTCAGTAGTGGTATATTTAGTCCAGCGAGTACGTTGCATTTGGATAAGAGCAAGAGCAAGGTCAAAGATCAAGGACAATGTCAAACATGTAGGTCAATGGCAATGTGAAATAACTAGGTCAAAATCAAAGGTCAAATGACGCCACTGGCAGATAGGTCATGAACTACAAATAGCGCCCCCTAACGGAAAGGTGGTGAACTAGATAGGAGTACTACTTAAATTCGTGCCGTTTATTTTTTGTCAAGTGATTCCCCCTGGTGGATATATCACGGACTTAAATTACCTCTAACGTGTAAGTCATGAACTAAATAACTAGGCCAAAGTTCTAGGCGGATAGTTTTAGAGGTAGTTTGAGAGTTAATTACTTTGAGAGCTACTTTGAGAGTTACTTTCTACTTTGCGGTCCGTGCGTGTGCACTTTTTACTCTGCAGTCCGCGCGTGTACTTTCTTCTCCGAGGTCCGTGCTTGTTCGGCACGCCCACGTGACCTTCATGTTCTGTCGAACATCTATACAAGGTCTGCGTCTGCTTTTGTGGTTACTATATCTTACATTTTTGGAAGACGAACAACATGAACAGAGAAAACGTTAGACAAGGATGGAGCTATGCGGACGCGGCTAGAGGGCCGCAACCTATAATTCAGCGCGGGGGGATTGACTCCCATCACATGCGGGGAGGCGTTCCCCTCGCTACTGGCGACGGTCTCGACGGGACCAACCCTGGCGCCAGCAGCACCGATACCATTGGCACCTGTAGCCCCGACACCATCGACACCTGCAGTCGCGACACCATCGGCACCTGCAGCCCCGACAGCATCATCACCACATACCACCATTGAGGCTACGGCGCCCGTCACCGCTGTCGAGGAGGGACCTGCTAGGCGATTACCACCACCCTCCCTTGCGGCCTTCACCTGCCTGTCTGTCGGGCGTCCTTCACACGGCGCAACAACTGGAAGCGCCACGTCGCCCGCGGCAGCTGCGGCCGCCCAACAATGACGGCCGAGGAGGCCCAACTGGACGCGTTGGTGGTGAGTTAAACTTTATATCGCATTACTATACACCTTCGCCTAAAATGGTAGTTCCTACCTTCTTCCCAACAAAAGTGGCTCCCTATGTACTTCCCATCAAAACGCCGGTTTCCCACTCACCTCCCCTAAAAAAGCTGGCTCCCTATGTACGTCCCGCCAAAACGACGCTTCCCTACTCATTTCCCCTAAATGGCGTCTCCTTATGTACTTCCTGTCAAAATGGCGTCCCCGTGCATGTTTATTTCCTTTAAAATGGCGGCTGCCATACCCTCATGTCCCGTGACATTACTTCCGTCAAGATGGCGTCCCCGTATATGTTTATTTCCCATAAAATGACGTCTACTTCATATCAAAATGGCGTCCCGTGGCATTAGTTCCTACCAACATTGCGTCCCCGTGTATGTTTACTTCCCCTAAAATGGTGGCTTCCATGCATTTCCTAGCAACATTGTGTCCAGTGACATTACTTCCGTCAAAATGGCGTCCCCGTATATGTTTACTTCCATCAAAATGGCGGCTCCCACATACTTGCTGTCAACACAGCCGCTCCCATCCGCTTCCTATCGACATATTGTGTCCATATACTTATCGTCTTCCTATCAATTACTGGCCACTGTATTTTTGGTCACGTGACTTTTGGTCACATGTTTTCCCTATCACAGAGTATGTAATTTTTAATTGTTCTTGTAGAAATTCACCAACGGGCCCCTGCCCCCAAAGAGGCAACCTGTCCCTACAGCCACCGGAACAGCGCCGGCCCCGACAGCTGCCGGCACACTACTGACCCCGACAGTACTGGCCACGACGACCCCGCCTTCGTCACCGACCAACCGGGTAGACGTGCTACCACACGTTTCGCCTGTTGTATGTGCGGCAGCATACTAAAAAAACATGACTTGCAGCGTCATATCAAGAAAGGGCGATGTTAGAGGAAGGTCAACAAGCATCAGCGGCGGGACGCGCACTTTGAAGAAATAATGGTAAATTTAACGTGTTGTTTAAATCTTTTCAGGTGCCCGTCTCTTTATGTTTTGTATACCATTATTAAAAGTCAACTTTTGTTTATTTCAGCTCCAAGAAAAGGAACGCGTCGCTGGTGTTACCTCTGCGCCGCCTACGTCGGTGACCGAAAACACAATGATGAGTAATCGTTTAAAATGTTAGATATTACCACCGACAACGTCTGTACTTAGTGTACATCATCTGAAGACATTGACTTTCGTACCATCAAGGCAACTTTTCTCCTGTCTAGTTATAGGTTCGATCTTGTGTGTTTAATTAGTTGAATACTTTACTTCATGTTTCACTATCCAACATATGAAATACTTTCCTAGTTTTATTACTTTTATTAACTTAATTAACCTAATGTAACAAACCATTTTGCACCCTCAACAAAAATAAAATTATTCTATCTATTTTATTCAACAAGGGACTCCTATTGTATTGTATTATAAAAAACATATGTTATTTTCGAAATCGTGAAAACGCCGACGGTCACCGTCATCACCAACCAGGTCATCATCATCACCATCACCGAAACGGCCGTCACCCAGTCACTCACCCCCAGCTTCTACGTTACTGCCTCAAGAAGATCTTGAATCTTATTTTGATACTATCAACTTACTGGTAAATAGTCCAAAGGTCGAATGGTTGGTTCTTCACGAAATACTCAATGTCAGTGTGGCATCCAATGTCCCTGGATTTAAGGAACCACGCTGTTTTGTTAATAAGGGTGATCCGAACCAATTAGTCGACCGTTTTCTAAATTATCTTTGCGAAATTAGCGATACCTCTTGCGAAATTTTGAAAACACGTTATAATTTTTTGGATGAATTAAACCAACAACTAAAAGATATTCAATCTCCAGAGGCTAGATCGATTGAACCTTCCTTACACGAAATTATAGATGATGGGAAAACATAACCTATAATCACTGAAGAACAAATTTCAAAATTAATTGGTATGCTTCACGGATTTCGAGAATTACCCGTCATTAGCTTTAATTCTGGAAATACGATTTAAACGCCATTAAAAATATATCACTACACACTTTCCAACAACTGACGTAGGTGACGAGACAGACAATACATCAGATAAGAAATAAAAAAATGTATATGTTCGTGGTAATGTACAAAACTAATTTCATGTGTTTAAAAACGCCGACTTTGAACTTTTTGGTCATTATAAATTACTGAGTTCCCGGTTTTAGTTACGATACATTTCTGAAAGCAAACGGGTGTACACAAACTAAAGAACAAGAACAAGAACAATCGCTTCCAGTAAAGGAGGATTTTCAAAGCGAGTTGAAATACGAAAATATTTCTCACGAAAATTTAGAAAGGGATGCATCAGTTTTTACTTATATTCAAGAACCCTCAGCAGTAACTTATTTTTATGCTATAAAAAAACAGTTTCCGTTTTTACAAATTGCTACACATAGACATGTTTAAAGAAGGCATTAGCGTTCCTGGTCTAACAATGAAATTTATGTTTGACACATTACCACGTGACATTTATTTCAGTCTATTTAATAAAAAGGATTCAGATTTACACGATGTGTTATAAAAGGTATCGTAGGGGGCCCGTCAATAATATATCACCGCCATCACGAAGTCGACGTTACACGTTTTCGAGAATCAGTAAAAGGCGACTCAGATCGCCCCTGCAGTTCTATTGTTGGCTACCAATGCATTATATCTGTGGGCCCTTTCACAAAATATGCCTAGCGGATGTTATACGTGTCGTTGACGGGATAATAATTTTAAACCGAACAAAATCACATGTTTATGGTAAGATGGCACTTAAATGGCTAGAATAGGTAGCTTACGAGAAGAATACTTTAATAAGACATCAATTTAACGGAGAGAAGAAACTTTGTAGACTTCCCATTGACGGATGGTATGCATAGACACACAATTTATAAATTTCATGGTTGCTTTTTTACGGTTGTCCTTGTAACGTGGAGCACACCAACTCTGTCAATGGGAAGTCTATGGACGATCTCCTATCAGAAACCAAAAGGTATACTACGTACACGCGTAAATATGCCGAGATCGTCGAAATGTGGGAATGTCAGTGGAATGAAATTCTGAAAAATTCCGATGTAAGACATTTTCTAAATTCAAAATGTTCTCACCGTAACCTGAAGTGGGATATGACCCAAGATAAAGTTTTGCAAAAAATTGTAGTTGAAGGTTGCCTATTTGGCATGGTAGAATGTGACATTTTCGTTCCAGATCATCTTAAAGATTATTTTATGAAATTCAACCCATTTAAAAAAAACATTCACATTACCCGTGACGACATCGGTCCCTACATGCGAGCTTACGCTGAAGAGCACAATATATTATTTACCCCTCGGCGTACCCTGGTGGCTTCGTATTTTGGGAAACAATTTTTTTAGGTACGCCTTTGTTGAAATGGTACTTGAAACACAGACTGGTCGTATCTTACGTTTATCAAGTTTTAGAATACGAACCCAGTCCGTGTTTTAAGTCTTTCGCCGTTGCCGTCTCGGATGCACGCCGCGAAGGTGACGTACACCCGGACAAGACCACTATTGGTGACACAATGAAACGTCTTGGAAATAGTGGCTATGGTAAATGTATAACCAATAAGGATCTACACAGAATTATTATATTTTGTAATGGTAAAACGGCGAGCCGAGTAATTAACAGTCATCGTTTTCGCCAGCTAGACCCAATTACGGAATCCGTGTACCAATTAACAATGAACAAGAAATTCATTAAATATAATCTCCCTCTTCAAATTGGTGTTATGGTTTACCAATATGCAAAACTGAGAATGCTGGACTTTTAGTATGATTTTATAGATTATTACGCAGAACGCCCTCTCTTCCAATATTGCGAGATGCATACGGTCCGCATATTTGAATATACCTTTTTTATTGTTTAGACGATTGTATTAATACGATTAAGCGACAAGAATACTTTACAAACATGTACCGATGGTTTCCTGCTGTTTGTTGTGATGCGCACGCGTCCGATTATGTGACTTGTTGGTTGGAAGGGAAATAATGGGTGCCTTCGGAATGGTGTTGTGTTGCGCGTCACGACAAAAAGACACCTGGCCTATTCAATGTCGAAGACGAAGGTAGAGGTTTCATCGGATTGTGTAATGAAACATATTATTGTTTTGGAGATGCGGATCAATTCAGAAAAGTCTCAATACGAGACACAACGAAATTGACAAAGATACATTTGTGAAAGTACTTAATACCAGGAAGAGTGGGGTTGGAAAAAATTGAGGGTTTTGGGTGAGGGATGCTTCAGTTTTGACTTATATTCAAGAACGCTCAGTACTAACTTATTTTTATTTCAAACGACCAGTACAAGTCGATAGAATCTCTACCTCCCCGTGTCTGGTATGACAGACATGCAAGTAAATTGTCCCGTGAGTTACCCTCCCCGTGTAACATCCAGTCTTGGTGTAACCGTGATCACATATGATTGTCATTTATTAAAGAGTGTTCAATTCAAATTTGTGTCCGAACATTCGTGAGATAGCCTTGTAACATGCGGTTTTAATGTAACCGTGATGAGCTATTGTTTTTATCGACTCCTATTTTGTCAATTATTAAAGTGTGTATTGATACACACGTCATTGTTGACTCTTCATGATGTGCTCCTTCTTTTTAAGTGGGGCACTGATGAAAATATACGAAGTATTTTGTATACTTCAATCGCTGCAGAAGTTGTGTCAATAAACACAGACTGTAGCATACTGTCTAATAGTGCTTGTGTAACATATCGAGAATGTCAATTTGTTGATAGTTGAGGTTCTATAATATTGACACT
Source organism: Escarpia spicata (assembly GCA_963995525.1). NCBI lineage: Eukaryota > Metazoa > Annelida > Polychaeta > Sabellida > Siboglinidae > Escarpia > Escarpia spicata. The sequence continues at coordinate 38,121,082 of OZ023205.1, forward strand.
TTCTCTTGGGTGTCTGACAACAAGAATATATGTGTTGTAATTCATAGTGACACTTTGTCTTGAGTGTCTGAATAAAATGTGTGTATCATACGGAGTCAATTTATAGTTAGTTAAGGTTTACACATTTTTTTATGATATTTATACTTTCTCTTGGGTGTCTGAATAATGTTTATGTAACTCATGGAATAAATTTGTATATAGTTAAGATTTACAAGATAGACACTTTCTCTTGGGTGTCTGACAAACTATGTAACACACGGAGTCGATTTGTATATAATTAAGTTTTACAATATTTTATAATAATGACACTTTCTCTTGGGTGTCTGAATAAAATGTACATATGGTGTCGCCTTTTTATTACGTAATTAAGGCAATACAAGAACATGCATGCAATCATTGCATGTCACTCTTAACAAAGTCAAAAACACGACAGTCATTGTTCACTAAATCGTTCCCAAAAGTGTTCACAAACGTCTTCATGGGTATGCCTCGACTTCAGCAGCAAGTACACAACACAGTATTGTCCACACACGTTAGACAGCGGGCTCTGAAGAGTTCACTTGTTGAAAGTCCAAGTCACGCAGTTGCTCTGTAGAAAATCCACCAATTCGGCATGTCGAGGTGGCAAACCGGAGGAGTCGAAGTATTCTGGACACCCGTCTTTTGCAATAAACATGCAGACTCTGTTTTGACCCGGTTCATCGCTGGAATAAGGGTTGCGAAAAGCTGCCGGATAAGTCGTCACAGGAGTATTGTGTAACCCGTCTTTAAGTAGTACGCCTCGAACAATGGTCCTAGTGTAGGAGTCGTTCTATCGGTGCCGTATCCATCAGTAATCATAGACGACGTTACTGTTGCGGTCAATCTCCAAAACCGTCTTGAATTCTCCGTAGACGACGACGTGTATCGTCTGGTCGAGGGTGTTGATTAAAATGCACATCGACTCGTAGGTTACCTTTATGTACCAAATTGAAATGAGGACAGTCACAACAATCTGGTGTGACGTCAAACGCAAGCAGGGTGTATCCTTTGCGAAAATCATTCCGACTGATGTTGTTTCCATCGTTTTGAAACATATTTTGCGTGCCAGCAAACAGATTATTGTAATTTTCACGTAGGCACCATCGTCAAAATTAGGCTGGAGCATCCTCGCGCGTCAGGGGTCGCTGCTGCTGATTACGTCAGTCCCAGCCAGCAGTACCCCTGGCTGATCGCTTTGCGAAACTCTGTATTTAAGCTCAGCCTATCAAATCGCTCACTAGATCAGTAGATCTACTCAGGTCAGGTGGTCTTAATAAAACAAATTTCAACCAACCGTGGCTCATGCTAATACATGGATGTAGAAGCAATTATTCGAATACACAATACCGCTAAGCTGCTCGTGCTAATGGGCGAACGGGTCATTTTATAGTGGGATTCCCAGAAGTCGTTTATCCGTCTTCAAATTGGGGCGGGTATTTGCGCTGTTCTCACGGGTGACGCAGTCGCGACTGGCGAAGTCAATTACTAGTTTGACTCAGCTAACTTCCGCACTTTGTGTAGGGGATCAGCCAGGGCTAGTTTCGCTTGGCAAACAGCCCTGGCTTGCGAGGATGGGCTGGAGTGGTTTCGCCGGGACTTGTTGCCCTTCAACATACAATGCAAGAACGTTCCAGTTGTTGTGCTTTACATGGATTGGATTCTTGGCGAATTGTTAACGTCGTTGTCTACACATCACAAGACAACTCTCTTGGGTAAGACACCCAAATAAACGTTTTGGTGAGTGTGCGACACCCAAATAAACGTTTGATGAGTGTGCGACATGGCCCCATGCGGTATGGAAAACATCTTGCAATCGACTCTTCGAACCCATCTGTACGGCAGGATTCAGTTGAGCTTTTCGAGCAAACAAAATTGCTTCCGCTATGCTTACCTTGTAATCGAAATTGTCACCACCAGCAGCCATGAGTGCAACAGCAACTAAGCGAATTTTCTCGTCGACGACGTTCAATAGATAGCGATCTTGGAAGAAGATGTCGACGTGTAGTCGTCCCATCATGTTGACGATTCGACTATGGGTAATATAGATCTTTCCTGTTTTGTAGACCCTTGTTTGCATCGTTGGTGGCTTCCATTGGTCCAGCCGTGTCTTTGTACCACAAGGTACTAGTTAGTTGGCTCTTTTTTGCATCTGCTCCTGTACGGACGATAAGGATAGGTATTCGTGGAAGGTGTGACAAGGGTACCGTTCAAAGACACGTCAACTAGAGTAAACAGAGAATGCATCCAATTGTTTACTGGCCAAACAGGTGCAGCTTGATCGATGTCGTCCCCGTTACCTTTGATTACACGTGCTCGCACAAAGAGGTAATTATTGGCCACATCCAGGTAATCGTCTCCCGATCAGAACAATAAGAATTCGATAGAAACACCCGTACCTATCGACGTGACAGGTCGATCCTCGACCCACTGTGAGTGAACGATGTTCGTTTGTGACGTCGGTAGACTAGACAGGTTCAATTCGTTTTTGACTCCCTCACTCGGCAACTGTTGAACAAACGTTATGTCTAGCCGAAATTTGTCAATGCTCTGTCCAGACATGACGTCGCCGGCTACACCCAAACCTATCTTTAACGCTCCTTTTCTCAAAGCGAGTGCGCCTTTTTTATGAAACGCACAGCACATCGAATGAGGCCACCGAACAAACTACCTTGACCATGACCTCGTTGCACTCTTGCCCCAACAAACAAGGGCAATCCATCACCGACTTGTCTGACGTAATGGTCTTCGTAGGAATGATTACGACTCATGCTTAAAAAGTCGATCGTTTGCTTTGTCGAAAGTGAAACGTCGCCATCACTCTACCTCTCTCGAATGGTACGCGACGTCTCGTGTCGTCTCTTCTTTCGATCTCGATAGACGTATATTCTTTGTGCAAGACGGGAACGTATTGTACATTGTCAATAATTTGTGAAACCACGTCTCCGTGTTTTCTTTCTATCGGGACAACCCTCAAAAGAGGACCGACGTTGTTTCCAACGACTCGTGGTTCCACAACGTTGGCGTAAATGTAGAGTAAATAATACCCCTGCGCCATGTCTACCACATATTCGGCTTTTTTATCGTAATAATAATCTGGTCCTTCTTCTTCGGGTGTGATGTAGACATCCTGGCTTAAACGCTGTAGGTTCAACGAATATACTGAAAATTATGTTTTCTACCATGTGTATAGTCAATTTTTGTGTGATGTCACTGTAGCTTAGTTTTAATTGCTTTTCTTTTATCGGTGACTTTATGCTTCTGTTGATTGTATGAGTGAGCGCTTGGGGACTATCGAAGTAGCCTGCTTCGATATTCACCACATAAGTCGCACCGTCAGCAATGACGCCAAAATAAACGTCTTCTTCTCTCACGTTGTACCAACTGTGCGGATATTGAATCTCCTCCAGTCCGCACTCCCACTGACCCAATAAACTGATGCGCTGCGGCAAAGCCGTGACATAGAGGGTCAACGTGTTGTCGGGATTTAACTTCATTGACGCGTTGCTGGGCAATGTCAGGTAAAAATCATACGACATGGTCACCGCGTTTCATAGACGGATTAGGTAACAGATAACACAGGAAACTGGTCAACAAAACCGTGCACATATTAGAGTTTCCGTCTAATTTAGTAAAGTTGTAGATACTGACCAATATAACGGTGTACAGTATGACGATTTGGCTGAAAAAGACGATTTCCGATTTCGGGCAAGAATTTCCAAACAACACCCAACGTCTGCTGGTACTTGCGGTATCTTCGAACTCTGTGTTTTCGAATTGAACGCCCGTCGTATCTTCCATGACACGAATGACGGCTAGACCGGTGTGTGCTAGCCTTTATACGCGACGAGCGACGATTGATCCAATCAGCTGTTAAACGAATCGGAATACCCTACCCACCTTACCAGGATCTGCGTCTTTCTTCCCCGCTAGCGCTGCTGCAACACATTCTCGATACGATAGAGTTTATTCTTGGCCACAACCACTTTCTGTAGTTATTGTTCGTACAATGTTCCCTCTGTTGGCGAATTTGTATTATCGACCAAACAATAAACGGGTGGGTCGGAACAATGAACTGCTTTGACGGTAATTATCTCGTCACTCCAGTTGGGTAAGTAACCTTTTTTAATTATCTCTTAACTTTGCTGAAACGTACGTGATCGTCGACTTTTAAACCGGGTTTGACTTTTCTATGTCCTTCATTTCCGTACAACCTTTGTCAAACCACTTCTTGATTGATCACGTTCATTTCAGATGGCGCCAATACTTTTATGATAACTGTCGTTGTACGAATCGACTAGGTGGTGTAATACGTCCAGGTACTTTAACGTCTGGTTTTTCGTGAAATACCTCGACATGTGCGTCTTCGCAGTACGATTGAATCGCTCGATGATACACGCCTTTGTGTCTTCGTTGTGTGTCGTAAAACGGTGAATACTTTTCCCTTTCAGAAACTCTTACAGTTCCCTATTAAAAAACTATTTTCCTTTATTCGTATGCGATGCCAGTGGTCCGTTATAGCCCTTTAACAACCGACGAAATGCTGTCGTGAATGACGGCCCCGATTTGTTCTTCAATGGAACAAACCATGCTTTCTTGGAGAAGATTCTGTCATTGTCAAAATGAAAGTGTGACCGTCGATGTACCGCGTAAAACGTGACATGTCTACTAGATCGGCCTGCCATTGTTGATTGATACTACCCAGACCGACATGTCGACGTGTGAAATGATATGTCGCCGGTTCATGTAGAGAGTAAGTGTCTTGTTCCGACAACCACCGTTTTACCTCTTTCGACGACACACGTGATGCACGACGCAGGGCTTCGGCGCCTCCGTAACTTCAGGTTAGTTTCGTGTCGTAGTAAATACGTTTCAAAGCATCGTGTGAAAGCGTCGTCTTCTTACCTACAAGAGGAGGCATGATGTAATAATGCTGCTGTTGTGTCGTGCAATACTACTAATACGGTTCCCAATGCAAGTGTTGCAACGGTGTGGCCGAATGATTTGTGCGCCGCGACGACGCCGGACGTCTGCGACGATGACTGTTAAATGGACTACTGTTTTCCTTTGACATATCACTGACGCTGTCTGCATGTAAATCCACCGATCGGGATTACCCACTAAATCCATGGGCTGGTTCACATCCTTGAGACTACGAGCGAAAGTTTTCCACCCCACCGGTTCAAACGACTTCCGCTTTCTCAGCACGTCATTGACAAGGTCCACGATGTTACTTCCGGGAATCGTCACATTTCTATACACCATCACGTCACAATTGTTCCACCTTACGGCACCATTAATTTGATTGATGAGTCGTCGTGCTTTCTGTTTCTCAGCTTTCGGCACGCTGTTGACGATTTCGTTTTCCATAATTTCATGTTCGGTAGGCGGTTGAACTTTGTTTTCGTCTTTGCTGGGAAATTCATCGATGGCTACACGCAGAGGATCTTGTATACGTATGTCGGAAAGGTCGTTGTACCGATTCAACACCTCGTTATACAACACATTCACGTAGTTACTACTGCAACAACTTCGTCGCCAATGGGGCTAGAAGGGACGTAGCCGCGGCAGCTAACAAGGCGGCAAGGAAACCACCTGTCTGTAGATTGCGTTTCTTCTTATGGCGACCGGTTTTCCTTATGACCAAGGTTCTCAGTCTTGTTAACCTGTTCCAACGGCTAGCTGTTTGTTGACTGTAGTTCTCAGGCTTTGCAGAGGAGACTGCCATAAACAAACGAAGGAATGTATCGTGAGGCGGTAGATAGATACGTGTTCATCACAATATGTTCAATGGTGTGTAGTACTATATGTGGCATGCTGCCAGTAGTGTCTCTCTAGGTCAAATACAGTCAAGATCAACACGTGATATATGTAAATATACTTACTGGCAACCCATTAACTTCTTTCTGTATTCCGGTACGACCCATTTTCAAGTGTTTTGTCCTATTGTCCTTCCTAGTGAATGTTTTAAGGTATTTCTTGTACCGACGCAGTTTAGTTTTGTGATATTTCGTTAGTGGTACGTTCCCTTCCCGTGTACCAGATCGGGTGTAACTTTGTCGATGATGGCTCCGGCTAAAGCAGGGTCCACTTTAGCGAGGAGACAAAGGCACAACGCGTTTCTCTTCACTCGCGCCGACATGTCGAATGACGAGTGTCACGGTATGCTTCTACTTATATCTTCGGACGGTAGGCGTAGTGAAGTTTGTTTGGTTCCGGTATGATATTAGTTCCCTTTGGGAAATGAATTTTGCATTAAATATATTACGGACGTGTTGCAATGGTGACTCTTTTTCGTAAACAGTTTGTTGACCCTCTCGTCCGATTCCGACATGAGATCGTCGATAACTACAAACTTTCTCGTTTTAGGATCGAAAGACGACACGTCGGGAAGACCATCGACAAATTATTTGTTCGGATGTATCGTAGAGACCATTGAATACACCGCCTGCGATTCTCTGTAACACCACGTGATCTTTTCGGGCGGTGAGTTTACGAGTGTGGCAGAATGACGTAGCAAAGAGACACAAACGTCGTTTTACCACAGCCCGTCGGTCCGGCAACGATACAGGTAAACGGATGAACTAAGGTCGTGTCCATACTTTATGCAACTAACCAAAGAGACTAGGATGCACGGTTATTATACTATTTATACTTTGAAAAGTGACAGAAGATAAGGTTTGCACATTTTATTCCTGTACAACACAAACGTATTTATAGGCCACCTCCAATAAGTGCAACAACCACAGTCTGGACATTGTTTCGCCACTGCTCTGATACAGAGTCTTGCAACCAAATCTTGATAGTACATACTTGTTCGTACGTGATGTCGGTTAACTCAAAACCTGACTGATGTAAAACAGTCGACCAGTTTTTAATCACTGCAATTGGATTAATGTCATAAACGGTCTCATAAAAGCACAATACATATTTATTTACGGATCATCCTCCATTACTGCCAGACGAATTTGCTTTAATTTGTTTCGCCACTCCTATGAAAACGGTTCTCGCGACCAACTCCCGAGAGTACACAAGTGATCGGATGACAGTTGAGAGAGCTTCACACCTGCGTCTAAAAACACTCAACCAGTCGTTCATCACTGCGATTGAATTAATGGCCTCCACAGCCTCGTCAAAGTGCATGTAAATTAGAATGTCATCAGATAACATGCAATCGTCATGGAATTCCCTAGGATCGTCTAGCTCGCAACCGGAGCATTGTCGTCTTGAGGTTCAAAGACGCCATATGCTATGTGACGTGCAATCGTCTTCTTCATTTCAGTCGCAGGAAAGTCAATGGTGATGTTCGGAGAAGTGGCGGCAGGAGCTGAAGTTATGACATCAGCGATGTCGGCGGAAGTTGTGACATCGGCAGGGATGGCAGCACAGAGAGGCTGAAATAGGGTACGACATCTAGTGTGCGACCTCCAGGTGTGTGACGTTGTAGTTTGTATAGGTACCTCGTTGAGTTTTCTTTATGGTGAGGGACACACGAGTTCCCGTCAGTGAGTTCAGTTTGTAAATCCGCACCGTTTCGTCCATAACAACAAAAGGCATTCACGTCTAGGAGAAAGAACCTTAGAGTGGCCAAATAAAGTCAACCATATAGATTGACCCGTCGCTGTATCAATAAAGCAAATGCCCACCACGAAATGCATGTCAGAGGCCACGGAACCGTGTCGTTCGCATTGCAAATGTCCCCTATCGTCAACAATCATACGCTTCTTGCAGTATCTGCACCCGGTGTAGAAGGGCGTATGGTGGCGTATTTTGTTGATAAGGAGACCTTGATAACGGCGTAGGCGCTTACCGTTGCTTTTAGAATTGCCACGTTCACGACCTCTGGTTTCAACGGCACGGAAGGGCGGCTGATCACCGGCATGATGGGTCGGCTCGTCGGCCCGTCCTCGTCGCTCGAGTCTGCTGCATCGCGATCCGACTGGCAGAACAATGGCCTTATATAATGAATGAGTGTACCGAAAGAAGCTCACTTGAGCGTGCAGAAAAAGCACGGACGTCAGAGTAGAAAGTACGCGGATGGATTGCAGAATAGAAAATACATGCGCGGACCGCAGAGTAGACATAGCCTAAATTAACACATCGTACACAAAGTATTGACCACTTATTCACCCAGGGGCGGCACTTGACTTTGGCCTAGAACTTTGGCCTATATATTTAGGTAATAACTTATACGTTATGGGATAGTTTAGTTCGTTATCTATACACCAGGGTGAACCACTTGACAAAAAAATAAGACGAACGAATTTAAGCAGTATTCACATCTAGTTCACCTATCCATCAGGGGACGCTATTTGTATCCGGGCATTTTTTTCATGTTAAAAGATAGGGCTAAATCCCACTTCCTCTGAGTGGCTTCCCACTTCCTCTTAGTGGCTACCCGATCTAAGTCACTCCATGTTAAAAGATAGGGGTTAATTCCCATGTTAAGAGAAAATAAATAGTTCATTTGTGTATATGTCACCGAAATGCTTGTATTTTAAAATGGGACAAAATGCCCTCCATTTCTGTAGCTTCTTTGAACATCCAGGCATTTTGTGCATGTTAAAAGATAGGGGCTAAATCCCATGTTAAAGGACAGGGACATTTCCCCATGTTAAAAGATACGTTCGTTTGAGCTACTTTTAACATCTTAAGAGAATAAGAAAATATATCGAACAGCATTTGAACCTGTCACACACCACACTGGTTGGACCGTAGGCCGAGGCTTAGCCTAAGGACTGAACCCTTGTTTGGTTGATGACGACGTGTTTAAAATGTGTTGTTATAATAAGGCATAATTTATAATAAAAGCATTGTGAATTCAACGGATGCCTATTTATTTGACGTCCTGTATATTAAATGTAGAATACATATAGGACGATGTCATAGCATAACTTAAAGCCTTTTTTTGGAAAGTTTTGTGGTGAACTATACAAATAGTTCATAGACGTTATGAAATAAGTCAATCGTGTCATGGAATAAGTTATTACACATGGTGATAGACCCTGTATATTTATAAAATCTACGTATAGCTTAGTCATTATAAAATAGGAACTTATCTGCTAAATCAGTCAAACTGGCGGCTATTTGTGTAGGTACGATATATATGTTTACATTACGTGCTTGCATACAGTTTTCATTGGCTCGTGAAAAATTGTGGGAAATTTGTGAAAATGACGGGAATTTTGTAAAAATTACGTCATTAAATAAGTACTAGTAGTAATTCTGTCCACGTTGTAATAATTCGGCTAGCCTACATTCTGAACTTGCGAGTATATAAATAATCTCGTTCACAGACGTCATTAAATAAGTATGGGTGGTAGTTCGGTCAAACTTGTAGTAATTCGGCTAGCCAACATTCGGAACTTGCGCTCGTGTATATACTACCAATTTATGTAATAACAGGTTAAACTATCCGACGTCAACTGGGTGTTGATGAGAGGGGAGACATAATACATTGTGTGCAGGGGCAAAATGGTTTCAACTAATAGTCATCATGACATTTCTTCACGTGTATTTTCAGTGTACGTCCATAGCTAAACTCCTTACAAAGGCGTCATACAAATTCCTTGATGCCAGTGTGCTTCACCATGTGACCTTTTAGGTTGTTTGTTGCCACAAACCCCCAAACCACAGTATTGGCACCAATAGGGAAAGCGCCCGGTGTGTAGATCTATCTGCTGCTTCAGTCCATGTCTGGTCTTCAAACTTTTGTCGCACTGGGCACCTTCCATGTAACTCTGCCACATGTCTTTGTTTTAAAATCCTGGTGGTTCGCTTGCTGTCTGTTAACAACAGCTACTTGTTGTTTCTTAGTCTTGTTAACCTGTTCCAACGGCTAGCTGTTTGTCGACTATAGTTCTTAGGCTTTGCAGAGGAGACTGCCATAAACAAACGAAGGAATGTATCGTGAGGCGGTAGATAGATACGTGTTCATCACAATATGTTCAATGGTGTGTAGTACTATATGTGGCATGCTGCCAGTAGTGTCTCTCTAGGTCAAATACAGTCAAGATCAACACGTGATGTATGTAAATATACTTACTGGCAACCCATTAACTTCTTTCTGTATTCCGGTACAACGACCCATTTTCAAGTGTTTTGTCCTATTGTCCTTCCTAGTGAAAGTTTTATTGCTAAGCATGCAGTTGAACATGGGTCGACGTCGGATGCATGTTTCCAACCCTTGAACACGAGTAGCAGCTTGTTTTCTGAGTTTTCTGTCACAGTAACCCTTTATCACGTGTCCTCTGGTTTCTTTTCTTTGAAAAGCGTACGTCACAGTATAAACACACGAAAGGTTTCATTGCACGAGACGAAGCTACTGATGACTTTCTTTCAGCAACTGGTAGCGCGGGTTGAGCCACTTCAACTCGACAGGAGTTAATAGATCTATGTTGCAACTTTGGCTTGACCCCATCTTTTGTGTGTCCAACTTGTAAACTCTCAGTAGGTACTGTCTATCGATGTTCATCGTTCTTCGTTGTGGAGTATAATAACCATTCAGACACGATGTACCAGTATTTATATAGTTCATAGTTCTTTTATTCTGCTACACCATCCAATCTCGTTTAATGACGTCATTAAAAAAGTATGCGTGGTATAGACCATATGTGTAGAAATGTTTTGTTGTAAACCTTTGCAGTGTTATACAAAGGGATAGTTTTGATCTGTGTAAATGAATAACATTTAATTTTCTTAAATAATACTATTTGAACTGTTATGTTACATATAATTGTACAAGTTGACATAATAATAAATGTTTACTTATGTAAGTCGTGGATGCATGACTCATTTCCATAATTGTATTATTAAACAATTGCCGAGTTACCCGGAGTTGCGTTTGGAAGTGGTGACCCCAAGATTCCCCATCCTCCGTAGGAATTTTAAAGCACCTCAATGGGCCTTCTAAACTGCACACAAAATGTCAGCAAAACTGAAGGAGATAAAATTGTGATCTCCCCAGAGATCCCCACCCCCGGATGAATTAAGAAAAATCGACATTTACAAACTACCCCAATGGGCCCGTTAGATCACATACAATCATTTAAGCTTCATACATGCAAAATTTACAGAGACATGTGTCATTTATAAATTGTTATCAGCCAGGATCCCCACCCCGACGAATAAAAAAAAACTAAATCTACGAACCCCCCCCCCCCCCAATGGATCCGCTAGAGTACACACAACATTTCAGCTTCATGCATACCCAACTGACGGAGATATTGCTCATTTAAAAAGTAGAAATTTGTGTTTGCCACGACACCCTCTGTGCGTATAAACAGCGCTGAAAACTGCGCCTCTGTGTGACGAAGCCGTAAGCTACACAACGCTCTGAGATAATGACATCATAACAAAACACAACTTTGTTGCAAATAATTACAAGTCATGCTATTTATGTGGTTTTGTTATGTGTACTAACAATTACGAAAGTGTCATTAACATAAACTATAATATAAATGGGTCACGCATACTTTCGGCAGACACCGTGTTTAAGCTGCCCGAAAGCTAACGCTAAACTTTGACATGTACAAACGCATGCGCGATACACAAAACGGAACCGGAACTTATTCTCAGACCGGAAATTACTTTCAGACCGCTACATGGGCACACCAGCCAACTATTATTTGAACCTCTTCCCTGCACGTCGTCTCGTTCGCAATATCAATACCACCCCCCACAGTGGTGTCATCAGAAAATTTGATGACAAGGACAGATTGGTCCACGGAGACAGTAATTTGTGAAGATAGTGAACAGAAAGGGGAATAATACATAACCTTGTGGGGCACCAGTATTCAGAATGACAGGTTTGGAAAAGAGAAGTTGACTTTGCCAGATTGAGACCTATGAATAAGAAAGTTTTGAATCCAGTGACATATGGCAGAATGTATATTCAACAGCGATAGTTATCTAACAGCTTGTTGGGGATGGCGGTGTTGAATGCTGAGCTGAAATATATGAACAAGATCCTGGATAGGTTCCTGGCCGCTCCAGGTGCTTCAAAATATGGTGTAGCCCTACAGCGATCGGATCATCCACTGATCTGTTTGCTTTATATGCAAACTGGTGCGAGTCCAGGAGGCCGTCGGTGGCCCACCTCAGGTACCTGAGAACTATTCGCTCAAACACTTTCATTGCGACCAAGTTCAGTGTTACTGGGCGGTAGTCGTTCAGCCGGGAGATATTGGACTTCTTGGGAATTGGTATGATAGTGGAAATCTTGAAGCTGACTGGAACACTGCATTGCTGGAGAGAGGAGTTGTATGTCTGTGAAAAGCGCTGAAAGTTGGTCGGCGCAGCTCTTCAGGGTAGATGTGAAGATGTTGTCTGAACGCTACTAACCGGTATAAACTCGTAATTAATGCTCTGTTTGTTGGAAGAACACTCGGGTATTGACATATAACATGTATACTTATCAGCTGTATCTCACTTGAGTGCCCACTTGAAAACTGATCGCAAACTGGTTCCAAACTGTTTTGAAGTGATACTCCCTGTGCAAGTGATAACGACTCGGTGGCCTTGACACTAAAGTTGTCAAGCCTCGTATTCTAAACAGGCGCGTAACAAAGTGAAGCGTCATGTTAGAACAGTTCAGGTGTATTAGCTATCATTTGTAAGAACTATATCGAACTCTGGCTATAAACAAACCGGAATAATCCTTTGACCTATACCATTAGCTAACATACGACATTTATACTTACCCGACTTTGTAGCAATACCGATATAGCGGGTAAAAATATATGATTAGAAACAGTTGGGTTAATCTCGCGAAAAGTTATACAACCACCTTGGTGGTTGTTTAAGTTTTCGCGAGATTAACCGTTTTAACAGTTTTTTCTCTATCTAACCTAATTATGTATTTTTACCCGCTAGATGGTACCATCATGTGCTGTAGTACGTCAATTATCCACTAGGGGGCACTGTACCGGAAGTGATGACGTACCGGAAGTCACTTGACTGTCATGGCGTCCTCTACTAGGGACGCTACGTCGGAAGTGACGTCGCACCGGAATTTACTTGACTGTCATGGCAGACTCTACGCTTCCGATATTCCCGGAAGTGTGTCAACGAATAGAGATCTATCATGGTCGGTAGATTGCAATACTCTGACTAATTACATTGGTGTCCGTTGAGTGGCGTCGGGAACCATGATGGTCACCTCTTTGAATGAAGTCCTGTCAGGTGGTTGTCCTTACATGTTATTGACATAGTCGTTTTCGATCATAGCATTTTTCAAATTCGCTTGCTATGGCAGCCTCTACTAGGGACGCTACGTCGGAAGTGACATCGCACCGGAAGTTACTTGACAGTCATGGCGGCCTTTATGCTTCCGGTATTCCCGGAAGCGTGTCAACGAATAGAGATATATCATGGCCGGTAGATGGCAATACTCTGACTAATTACATTGGTGTCCTTTGATTGGGGTCGGATGTCGCCTATCTCATGAACGCGCACAGTTTTTGTGTTAAGGGAAGTCACGTGATGTACGTTCGATCTGATTGGTTATGTAAATGAGATGATGCCGAAAACTAGTGTATATACCGTGCTTCCGACGATTCTGGTCTTTCCTATTTCGACTCTCGAGAAGGACGTATCGTGCCTGATCGCTCGCACTATTTGTAAATATAGAATTGTTACGTTGTAAAAACGGATGTATCATATACATATGTTTTCCCGTTAAAAGAAGCGATACCTCATACGAGTCCTATGGTCGTCTCGTTGGATATGAATCCGAACAGATGATCGTCTCTTGACATGAAGGTATGTAATATTTGTTTCTTGTCGCTCGTTGATCTAAGTGTTTAGTGTTTCGTTTGTCCGACAAGTTTTCTTGTCACTCCTTGGTATAAGTGTTTGGTGTTACACAGATGTCGTAGTGAGCGCCAGGACAAGTGATTTCAGCGATGTAGCGTTTGTCGACAGTGCACAGCGCCTGAGGACGCTGTGTCGTTTCAAGTTGTTTCAACGTGTGAAATGTCTCTTGCAATCTGGGTACTGGAAGGCTGCACGTGATGATGATGATGATGATGTAGGCTTGATGATAGCTGGTAGACTAGTCCATAAGCTCACGATGTACGTGTTTACTGATCAAATGTAAAGAACGGAATGGTTCTTGGAACATGTAGTCTCATGCGATGTCTCGTCCGTAGTCTCGTGCGCTAAGTTTGGTAGAGATGTCACGCGATAACCCGTCGAATTGCCTGAAAGCGGTGAGATGTCACGCGATAACACGTCGAATTGCCTGAAAGCGGTGAGATGTCACGCGATAACACATCGAATTGCCTGAAAGGGGAGGGATTTGACGCGATAACACGTCGAACTACCTGAAAGAGGAGGGATTTGATGCGATAACCCGTCTATTTGCTCCCCTTTGATGGAATCACACGCGATAAATCGTCTATTCTGGTGGAATTCCCTAAAATTGATGGAATCTCACGCGATAAACCGTCTATTCTGATGGAATTCCGTCAAATTGATGGAATCTCACGCGGTAATCCGTCTATTCTGATGGAATTCCGTCAATTTGATGGAATCTCAAGCGATAAACCGTCTATTCTGATGGAATTCCGTCAAATTGATGGAATCTCACGCGATAAACCGTCTATTCTGATGGAATTCCGTCAAATTGATGGAATCTCACGCGATAAACCATCTATTCTGATGGAATTCCGTCAAATTGATGGAATCTCACGCAATAAACCGTCTATTCTGATGGAATTCCGTCAAATTGATGGAATCTCACGCGGTAAACCGTCTATTCTGGTGGAATTCCATCAAAGTGATGGAACCTCACGCGATAAACCGTCTATTCTGATGGAATTCCATCAAATTGATGGAATCTCACGCGGTAGCCCGTCTATTCTGATGAAATTCCGTAAAATTGATAGAATCTCACGCGATAAACCGTCTATTCTGATGGAATTCCATCAAATTGATGGAATCTCACACGGTATCCCGTTTATTCTGATGGAATTCCGTCAAATTGATGGAATCTCACGTGGTAACCCATCTATTCTGATGGAATTCCGTCAAATTGATGGGATTTCACGCGATAAACCGTCTAGTTTGGTGTTTCGTTTGTCCGACAAGTTTAGTTCTTGTCACTCGCTAGTCAAAGTTTAGTGTTTTGTTTGTATAACTAGTTGGTTTAAGTTCAATTTGTGCAACCTGTTGGTCAAAGTGTAGTGTTTCGTTTGTACAACTAGTTGGTCTAAGTTCTATTTGTGCAACCTGTTGGTCAAAGTGTAGTGTTTCCTTTGTACAACTAGTTGGTCTGAGTTCAATTCCTGCAGCGTGTTGGTCAAAGTGTAGTGTTTCGTTTGTCCGACTAGTTGGTCTGAGTTCAATTCGTGCAACGTGTTGGTCAAAATGTAGTGTTTCGTTTGTCCGACTAGTTGGTCTAAGTTCAATTTGTGCAACCTGTTGGTCAAAGTGTAGTGTTTCGTTTGTCCGACTAATTGGTCCGAGTTCAATTCGTGTAGCGTGTTGGTCAAAGTGTAGTGTTTCGTTTGTCCGACTAGTTGGTCTAAGTTCAATTTGTGCAACCTTTTAGTCAAAATGACTGCACGTACCATGACCTCACTCACTGACCATGACGTCACATGATGAAATTACATTCAAGTGCGCAAGTTCAAAACGATGGCTAACCAAAGCACTACCTGTTTAACCAACTCGCCTCGTGCACAACATTACTGCGCGTATCGTGACGTCACTCACACTGAACTACACATACATAACTGGCTAACGTCTCTACTGAACTATACACATACATAACTGGCTAACGTCTCTGTACTGAACTACACACATACATAACCGACTAACGTTTTTACTGAACTACACACCGACATAACAGGCTAACATCTCTGTACTGAACTACACACATACATAAATGGCTGTCATCTCTACTGAACAATACACAGACATAACTGACTGTCATCTCTACTTAACCACACACATACGTAACTGGCTATCATCTCTACTGAACTACACACATACGTAACCGACTAACGTTTTTACTGAACTACACACCGACCTAACAGGCTAACATCTCTGTACTGAACTACACACAAACATAACTGGCTATCATCTCTACTGAACTATACACAGACATAACTGGCTATCATCTCTAAAGAACTACACACAAACATAACTGGCTATCATCTCTGTACTGAACTACACACAGACATAAATGGTTAACATCTCTGTACTGAACTACACAGACATAAGTGGTTAACATATATGTACTGAACTACACAGATACATAACTGGCTAACGTCTTTGTACTTAACTATACACAGACATAACTGGCTATCATCTCTACTGAACTACACACATACATAAGTGGTTAACATATCTGTATTAAACTACACAGATACATAACTGGCTAACATCTCTGTACTGAACTACACCGATACATAACTGACTAACGTCTCTACTGAAATACACATATACATAACTGGCTAACGTCTCTACTGAAATACACATATACATACTATCATCTGTATTGAACTATACGCAGACATAACTGTGTAATGTTTCTATACTGAACTACATACAGACATAACTGATGACGTCATACAGGGTGCGCACGATCGCAACAAGCAAACAAGTCCAGACACGTCTCGAGTACGGGAAAGAGACACGAATTTAATCACTACTTAATAACACTTGTCTATTGTTCTTTCAACATACAGAGCATTCGTTATCAGTTTAGTTTGAATTATACTGATTTATACTGGTGTTCGATATAGTTCTTACAAATGATAGCTAATACACCTGTACTGTTCTATTACAACGCTTCACTTTGTTACGCACTTGTTTCAAAAAAAGAGGTTTGACGACTTTAGTGTCAAGGTCACTGTCATTGAGTTGACAACGTGTCTCGCACATATACATACGTACATACGTATAGGTTAAGAATGCTAGTATACTAAAAGGTTGAAACAATACTGTTGATCTCTAAGTACCGATGAAACACAGATGAAACTTGGACAGGAAATACCACTTCAAAACAGTTTCCTTATTGTACGATGTGTCTGTGTTGAGTGCATGTATGTAAAGCGCCCGAGGGCAATTTTAATTGATTGGGCGCTATATAAGTACTTTTATTTATTATTTATTATCATGTTAAAGTATATGTTCACCATTGTGTTTATCTGAAATGTGGTTGTTTTCATCCGCTTGAACTCAGCGAACGATGTTAACGTCGGGTATTCTTCGCCATCTGTCGGCGAAACTGCACATTTCCTGTCAATCACCGCTGCGTTGCTATGGCATCGCACATGGCCGATCTCAGCAGTAGATGTTTACATGTTAAGCTCCATCCATTTTTGCATGTCAAAAAAAGATATATTAAGTTTCACCGAATGTTACCATTACATTAGCGATCGCCGGACGCTGACAGACAGTTTGTTTACTTGTGTTTATGTCGTCTGCAAAGTGGGTGGAGTCTAAATAGCATGAAAACAAGAACTTATGAAGTATAATCACCTACTCGGTTTCTGCCCTATCTGAGTTTCTGCCTCATTACAATTATATAGCTGGATCTCGTATTAAATACATCTTTAGTCAGATATATCGGACACAATGAGCAAAGGATGTTTACAAACTTGCAACAAAATTATTTGTCTCAAATTAAAACGAGGCAAACAGGTTTTTGACATATATTTTGATAGCGAACGCAGACCACGTGACTACAGTGCACCATGTCGGTGACGGTGATGTAAACAATCGTAATATAACAATTTAGCGGACGAAATTGTAAGAAACTATTCACCCTAATCATCACAGGAATGTTAACGAACAGCCCGTGGAGTTTATACAGTGACTGCATAGCGATTTGTCGCACAGTGATGATTTTGAACACGATGAGGCAGAAACCGAGTGCTTCCGTTTGACGCGTGAAGTGATTATCGTCTTACGAATATTGTAAGTATTTAACTAAAACAACTTATTTGACGTTTCGTTTGCATTCCATTAATGCAATAAGTGGTTCTGATTAATAATATTGATACGTTGCTGAACGATTTCAAAAAATGCATATTATGCTTGCGTAAGGCAGAAACCGAGTGGTCCAGTATACGCATGTCTGAAACCTATGCAAATTAGAATTTGCGCTCCTATCGGTAGATGGGTGAACTTTGTCGACGAAACAAGTTGGTTCGCTGGTCTGTAAAAGACTGGAAACAACATGATTGCAGATATGCGTGAAGGTTCTTGTAGGAATTGTTATCGGGAAACCACGTATGTGCTAGAATAACAGGTGTAATCTTTCAAACGGTACCTAGATTTTTCGGATCGGATGAACCGTAAGTTTGCTAGCGACCACTGAACTGAGTGATTTTGGACATGTCCCGAGTTGTTCATTTTTCGCTCGCTTATCTATTTTTGATATCATGTAATAAGTCAGTACTGATATGTTCCATATATCAATGATAAATAACACAGAGAACTAAGAGGAATAGCAAACAACCATTTGTGATTTTTTATTGGTGTCAACTGTGATACAAGTGATACAAGAAAAACATTTGCATCCAAGATAATACTAAGTGTGCAAGTGTATTCAACATATAAATGTAGACAATACATGTGTCTAATTCTCAATTCCAGTTGATCACTTGATATAGCAGAAATAAAAACGATGCTGCAGCTAAACAAAACTATAGACACATTCAATCTCAATAAAAAGCTAATTGTACAGAAATAGGTGCCCGATACGAGATGCTCAAAATCATTACTAGCAACTGTAGAGATTCTTCGTGAAGTTCGTTTTGAGAGAAATATTTATGACATAAAGAAACAACATAAAAAGACGCCACTCGCACTACAAAAAAAAAAAATGTTTCACCAATAGATTTTTTCATCAGAGTGTATCAAAGATGTCATGTTTAACTCCACGTCACTGAGGTATCTGACTGGTTTATTCCCTCTATTCAATAACACAGGACAGAAGAGCTAGCAGCCCTACTGCTGATGGAATCGTGCAAACTTATGCATGGTTTCAATGGTTTGTGAGCGTGGCTATCATATCTCAAACAGAGCTATAAATGTGCTGTGTTTTTATCGGTTTCATGCACCTTATATATGATTTTTTTTTATTTTCATTTTTTTAAAGTTAATCCTTTGTACATATGTTCATACCGTAATATGTGTTGTATGATTAATGTAAATGATGCATCAGTGGCTGAGCCATCAAAATGTACTAACTATGTTACCGAGTGAAAATTAAATTATTAATCAATCAATCAATCAATCGAGTATTGTTTTCAACCCTGGGCCCATGGCCACAACCAATACTAGTAACTTCCTCTTCGAGTCAACAATATTACAACAATACTACATATGTAAAAGGGTTTCTCACTGGTGTACACTTACAAAGAAATACAACCTATGCAATGTTATCAAAGTTAGTCCATTCACAAAAAGTTACATTTGTAGGGTTACTCATCCGTGACAAACACACTAATAACCACCACCTCACTTAACATAACCTCACTATTTGCCAGTATGAGTGTGCATATGCATGCTTAGACTATCACCAGTAGAAAATCGCCCTTCACAAATGTCACATTTGTAGGTTTTTCTCTTCAGTGTGAGTGCACGTGTGTCGTTGTAGAAACTGTGCCCCGCAAATATCACACAAGTTGGTTGTCTTCCCATCATGCACTCGGCGCATATGTTGTGCTCTTTCATATTTTGTTTTATACCGTTCCCCACACGTGTCACACTTGATGGGTTTCTCCTCGGTGTGAGTGTGCATGTGGCTGTATAACGCGCACCGTGATGGACACATGACGTCACAGATTCGACACTTGCAGGGTTTTTCAACAAGCTGGTGGTGTCTTAATACAGAACGTGCTGTATACTGCTTCCCGCACTTATCACACTTGATGGGTTTCTTCTCCATGTGAGTGTCATTCTGCAAGTGGCTGTATAATGCACACTTCGATGCACATTTTGCATCACAGAGGCGACACTTGCAGGGATTTTCACGCTGGTGCTGTCTTAAAACAAAACGTGTTGCAAACGATTTCCCGCATTTATCACAGTTTGCGGGTTTCTTTCTCTGTTTCTTCCTCCGTTTCACCCCGGCATGGCCCAGTATGTGAACCTTTAAATAATATACATCCTTAAACTGTCCTCCACATATGTCACACCTGTACGGTGTTTCTCCGGTGTGAACACGTTTATGTGCAAGCAAATGTCCACTAGTACTAAACCGTGACCCACAGGTCTCACATTTGAAGGGTCTCTCGCCAGTATGTACGCGTATGTGTCTCCCAAGACAACCAATGCCCGTGAACCTCGCCCCGCAAAAGTCACATTTGTATGGTTTTTCCCCAGTGTGAGTGCGCAGGTGGATTTTAAACGAACCAGAGTGTCGTGTGCGTAAGCCACATGTTTCACACTTAAATGGCTTTTCGCCAGTGTGAGTGCGAGTATGTTGCCTTAAATATTCGCTACACGCAAATCTTGTTCCACAAGTTTCACATTTGTATGGTTTCTCCCCAGTGTGAGTGTAAATATGTCGCCTTAAAGTATCACGTCTTGTAAAGCAGGTTCCACAAGTTTCACATTTGTATGGTTTCTCCCCAGTGTGAAGGCGCTTATGCATCCTTAAAGCTCTCCTTGCTGATAAGACTAAACCACAGATGTCACATTTGACCCGTTTTTTGTCACCACTACTGTTCAGGTGACTATCTACATGAACACTCATTGTAACCCGACTCTTACTTGGCACGATTCAATTTGCTGCTGATGTCAGAATATACTGAAGGGACATCAGATCAGGTTGAAACATTTCCACCAGATGCTGGTCATTCAGAGCAACGTGCTCAGTGATGCGGCAGTTGTTTCATCATGGACATCTATAATGGCATAATGAGTCACATCCCATCGTATCTGAAATATCATGGAAAACAGGACTTCAGATATATATTCATTAGTGCTTGTACACGTGTGTATATTATTATATTTATAATTGTAGATTGCATGCGTGTGTGATGCCTCGACACAATGATTTTATAGTAGCCGTGCAGTTAAGGGGAGTAGTTTCGTTTTTGTGTGAAAAAGCCTAAAATGGTTGAAGGCTAAATTTGAATGTAATATGTAGAGTATTTCTAATAATGTAGACATAGTGTGGGTATATCATACGTTTGTTAGATATACTGGCAATTTCACACTACCCTAGGCTGCCAGTTTTTATTGCTTTGACATGAACTTACTCTTCCAAAAATGCAAGTTAGTTGTTGGTTAATACCATTTGAAAGCATGGATGTATCAGGGCAACCTATATGCAAAGTTTGAACTTTCTGTCTTGACAACTTTTTTGCTACATGATGATATGTACTCATCTTGGAGGCAATTTGGTCTCATTCTGTATTTTCACTTATATAAAGTATCATTTCTCTGAAACCATATGCACCTTAGAAGTAATTTACCACCTAACTGAGAAGGCTTCTGTTTACCATAAAGCATATGGTATCCTATATCAGAGATGGAGTAATCGTACTCGTACTTTTTGAGTAATCAAACTCGATTACATTGGTCAAAAAAGCCAAGTAATCGTACTCGATTACATTACCAAAGTAATCGTAATCATGATTACTTAATCACGAATACAATTTTTTTCATATAAACAGTTGCAAGCAAATATATTAAACAGATAGAAATAGCAATACCAGACTAACCAGAGGTAATCTAATAAATGTAATAGTAATTGAGCTATTACTTTCCTGTTAGGCTATTACTATTGAGCATTTCAGTTGCATAAACATTCAGTTAGATTTCCCTAATTAATACCTTCTCTCCCCAGAGAAGCCAGTCCTAGCCACATCACCCTCCTGTTTACTGTAGTAGTACAAAGTTATAATAATAACAGTCTCTGGGAAGCAGTGCAGTAAATAAGCCTCCCCTACCACCTTGCTTTGTAATTTTAGAGGCCATGCCACTTATACTGTTTGCACTGTTAGTATGGTGTAAATGATTGGTCATGGACTCATGGTTCCTACCTCCTGAGTCCTGTCTTGGTGCCAGTGTGTGGTTAGCTGCTAAATCTCTGTCTAGTATGTTTAAGTGTAAACTGTAAACCTGTCTAAGTTCACCACGGTATTCTGTGTTTGTCCCTTTTAATATACTGCATATCTGAATCGGATATCCTTTTGAATCTGACCATCTGGATTTGAAATGTTAACCTGTGCCCAGTGTTTGTGTGTGTCTGTGAGGATGCCATATCTGGCCTGCCACCCCAACACAACACAGTCAAGTCATTGGCTTGCTACTCCTACATTCTTTCATAATATATTTAGTTTTTAGTACAGACTAAGTGAGTATCGAGCCACAGCACTAAATCAACATTAAATATATTTACTGAATAGTCATGATACTTGTGAAAGTTTTATATGTTTATATATATTATGTTTATATAAAAAAACATGCAGTAATCAATTAGATCACTAGATACTGTCATAGCAACAGAAAAAGATCAATGCTTTGAATTCCAAGAAGGTCACATTCATGGTAGAAACAGGATTAGCATATTCTTTAAAGTAATCATGAAAGTAATCATGATTACACGCTAAAGTAATAATACTCGTAATCGATTACATTTGTTTTCTGAGTAATCGTACTCATACACCTTCGTACTCGATTACATTTGTATTGTAATCACTCCATCTCTGTCCTATATGGGTGTACTTGATGTACATATTTGATGTACACCTAATTCTTTGATTTTAGTGATAATTACGCATTACATGTGACAAAATAATAACAATTGATTAAATATTCAATGTAAATGTGGGACAAATAGAGAGTCCATAGAATGTCCACTCCGACACATGATCCGAAACATCCAAATATCCTTCATTCTGAATATTTATTATGCTATTCTATGAAACAAAATGACAAAATTTGTGTGAATTAAATCAAAAATACCTTCACCATGACGTATTTAGCCTGCTAAAGGATGCGTACATGGATTTGGAAACCAATATGGCCAAATTATGAAGTAGACTGTATAATCATGATAATGATACCCATTACCCACCATATGTAATAAATGAAGACAAAGTTATGGTTTATAGTGGCTTACATGCTAGAACTGAACTATTAAGATTAAGTTTTGAATGTTAACTTTTTTTAAACCCAATTGATGTACTCAATTGATTGTGTTGCTAAGTTGAAATATTCAATATCATGTACATACTGACACATGGAATTTTTTGTCATTCAATCAGGCTTGTGATTTCTGGAATGCTGTGGACATGTTTGTGACTTAATATTTGTAATGGATATGTATGTGTGGTTATATTGATAAGGTTACATCAGGTTCATGCTACTTTGTAGACAGTAATAGAGTTAATGACGGTACATATTTGTTGTGTCTCTGAGTGGAAAGTTTCAATTGGAAACAAGTCTTCTATTACATGTAAGTGTTTAGATTTCCCATTTATGGAACAAACCCTACTGTTAGTCTTAAAACTATTATAGTTACACCTATCAAGTATCATATTGATATATCTTGTATCCAGTTGCAAATGTCCAACTTACTGTCCACCCCGACACTCATATGATGTCTGTTTTATTCTAGCTTGTGCAATTATTGGATCAACAATCAACTACTTTTGATACATTATCAAGATTCTCTTGCAAACATAGCAGTGAGTTTTGTATACTGTTAACACAAATATATTTAAGCAAAGACTTGTTAAACAGGACCGTAAATCGCATGCACTAGCTCATTACATGAACTATGTAAACATGCACTTCATTCAAGACACAAAGCACAATTATTCGATAGAACATTGTGTTTGTCATGCTATGATAATAATAAAATTAGATTCAGGTTATTATTGAACAGCATAGTAGAATTTCTTTCCATCTCTGTTGCAATGTGCTTAGCTAGCAAGATATCTTCTTCTTCCATTAATGAGTCATATGACCACCAGGTCAAGCAGTTGACCATTATTGTCATATTAAGTGTTACTTTTTTTAATGATGGTGATCAGTTGCACAAAAGTGCTTTTATTTACCCGCAAGATTATATGCAAAACAACGTGTTGAGTTTGACCATAATTTTTTTATATTATTGTTTAAGTTGGTGCTGAAACACAAACAAATTGCATTACAAACAAAGTGTGTTGTCTTGACATTTCCACTATTCAAATAAAACAAATTTACCATGGACTGCAATCGTTTCTGTTATTGTGTGATACACGCACAACTTGTAGCATTCTAGTGTTATGCTTATATATAAATACAAGGTACATGGTTTCAAAATATACTGAGTAATCAAAGCCTAGGTTACTGTGAAATTGCCCATATGCAAGAAGTTTGACGTATCTAGGTGGTCATTCTCGTGATTATGTCTAGCCTCGATTATCCAGGTGCCGCGAGATGGGAGCACTGTAGGGCTCCCGTTCTACTGCCTGGAAGATAACACTGGTTTTCATTGTACGACACTGATTATGGTTTACACTGAATCCGGGAGAGACGATGATTGGCTCTCAGGCTAACAATAAAACTAAAAGGTAAACAAGAGTCAACTTAAATAAGTTCATGCTACGCATTGGAAACTTTGGTTATACTGACACAAGTGATTTAAACATAAAAGTTAAATCCTAATTTATTTTTTATATTAAGACTTTAAGTTTAGAATCTCGCTAACGACGCTGATTGTCAGTTCGCCCAAGACATTTGCTGCTGGCAGAGTACGCAAAACGGCTTCTCGCGCACTTGATTATTCAGGCGCCACGAGATAGGAGCACCGTAACCGGCGTAGCCGTAGGAGCGGGCTAGAAGATGGGTGCATTCATAAAGCGTGTTTTCGGCCACTCTGTTTCCCGGCGAATACACACAGCCAGGCGAGAGTCGGTTAAGCGAGACTAGGTTATGTCAGTAAAATATCATCGAATGACACCCTGTCGTTGATTGGTAAAATTATAAATAAGTTTAGTTGCGGTGTGCCGGGAAGCCGTTAATCATAATGACTGTAATATCGCTCGCAGAGAATTACATTCGTTGTATGAAATAAATACTATAACCCCGGAATCCTTAATTAGCAATCGAGTAGTTTCTATGCACTAGTGTAAACTGTAATTAGTCTATTATTTAGACATTAAACATTACACCAACTTACAAGAAGATCAAAAGCAAGACGAATTTACAACTTCAGGTTATCCAACTTCGTAGTCTCGCTTAACCGACTCTCGCCTGCCTGCGTGACTTCGCCAGAACGATAGTCTGGCTCTGAATGGCCCTTCTGAATCGTATCCGCTAGATGGCAACACTGGTATACTCATGAATTAAAGGGAATAAAAACACCCATTGCTTGAATTCATGTAATATTACATCCTGCTATCTATTTCCATGTCAATCAAGCCCAAAAATTCAATGAATTAGAAATTCCACATTTTATACTATGCAGCCAGACATTTTCGAATATGCATATTTTTGGCGCGCTTTTTAGGATGCCGAGATGGGACGTCACATACGACCCATACTCCCATCAGGCCGACCCTTTCCATGCATTCAGAGCATGTTTACAAGGATAGCTTTTGTGTCGAAACGGGCGTCAAAATAAGTTATTGTGCGATATTCCGATGTAATACAAACACTAGTCATCACAGAGGAACAAGCCAATTATCTTACGGTTCCTCATGAATCCAATTTTATTCAAAACAAGGGATGCGAATGGGCCTACAAGTAACAATTCGACTAGGTTTCGCTGAGCTTGGGCTCGTTTTAAGAATAATTATATCGAATGAAACCAACGGGAGATAATCTACACCAATAAACATACATAACAAATATGTATTGTATCCAGCTACAGAAAATAACATGTATAATCTCATAATATCACTAGAATTTCTATCTATGAAGAAGGAGTTGTACAATTTATCATAACAATTTAAATCAGTAATATAATGTAATGGATATATAATTTATTAATTGTATATATATATTGTAATTATATATGTGAACAAAATTGTGATGTCTAAATAAATAAAATTTAGAAACATCGTTATATATAATTACCATATTTTCATTTTTGTGGCGAATAAATAATTACTACAAAAATAAAGAATATATTTACAAACAGTGCATCATAGTATATAAAATGATTTGGTTTATATTACTTCGTGAAAACATAAACAAAAAAGTGTAAAGAAAATCAATGGTTTGGTGTCAGGATTGAACCGGCGTCGCCCGATTGTAAAATAAATGATAAGAAACCAACGCGTCGATCTATCAACTGAGCTAGCGACACCGACGATAATTCACTGACTGATTTAAGTTACTGAACAAGATTGCCATCCAGAGAATTAACTCTAGATGGCAGGTGGACAAGGAAGCCCTTTGGCTTATCGAGAGTCCAACCCTTTTATTTACATATATCCAGCCCTTCTGAGGTATGTGTCGATTTTATTTTTAAAAATATTCACACTACTAGCACCCACACAATCATCAGATAATCTGTTCCATTCATTCACAGTCCTTTGTGAAAATGAGAACTTTCTTACGTCTAATCTACATTGCTCCTTTACTAATGTAACATACTCTAGTCATTCTATCTTTCTTAACTGAAAAAAAAAACATTTCTATCAATATTTTCATAACCATTCATTTATTATGATAAATGGTACAACGCCTTCTTCATATATAAATATTCTAGTGAAATTATGATATTATATACGTTTCTCTCTGTTGCTTGATACAATATCTCTTTGCCATGTATGTTTATTGGTGTAGATTATCTCCAGTGGGTTGCAATCGATATAATTATTCTGAAAACGAGCCCAAACTCGGCGAAAGCTAGTCGACTTGTTACTGGTAGGCCCATTCGCATTCATTGTTTTGAATAAAATTGGATTCATGTGGAAGCATAAGGTAACTGCTTGTTCTTCTATGATGACTAGTGTTCGTATTACATCGGTATATTGCACAATAACTCATTCTGACGCTCGTTTCGACCCAAAAGCTATCCTTGTAAACATGCTCTTAATGCGTGGAAAGGGTCGGCCTGATGCGAGTGTGGGTCATATGTGACGTCACGATACTACGTGATCGCCTACCTCATTAAATTTAAATTTTTCGCGGGTATCGCTACACAGATGGGTTTCAAATCGAATTTATGCTATAAGTGTATTTTTTAATGTTCTCAAATGTTACATAAAATGTTATACTTTGTGTACACATGGAAAACGGATTTTAGCTAATGCCTTGTTTTTATTTCCTTTAAAGCGTCATCAATTTATGAAGTTATATGTGACGTATTGTCAGGATTTGCCGTGTATTAATAATTATTAGTCTCGCTGCGTGACTTCGTCAGGAAGATAGTCTGGCTCAGAATCGCGTTTTGACTACTCACTGCCAGTTAGCACGTCTATCCCCCAGAATGTTTATATATTATTACGTATGTTTTCGATAACGAAATAAAATTACGAAATAGTGCCTGAAATAGTAGTATTATGCAAAATAAAATGAATCTTAAACTAAATGAACACAAACAAAAGTTTCGACTATTCCGTGGGATTCGAACCAAGGACCTTAAAAATAGCAATTCGACACGCTAAGATTTTAGCCACCAAAACCAGCACGCTTTGTTTGTACTTTGGCGACTACATATATTAGTTAGCAGTCAGACCGTTGCGCGAGACATCGATTGCACTTTGTTTAATAATATTTGTCCTTGTTTGGTATTTATATCCTGCCTATTCACACTTAGTCTTTTGTTTCTGCTCGAACATAAGCAAAGAAAGTCAATACGGAATTTTCGACATGCAGGAGAGCTGCCACCTAGTGAATATGCATGTGATAAAAAGACACTAAACTACGAACAAAGTTTAATGGGTGTGTGACATGTTTCAATATAAGTTTAATGTTAAATAGTTGTTATATTATCTTATAAACGTGTATCATTATTTAATTTGTTATTTCATAGTTGACCTGAGAGCCAATCATCGTCTCTATCCAAATCTGGGGTAAAGTCCCAGGGCTACCGGTAACATTGGCTGGAGCTTAATAATCCAGGCGGTCGTGTTGGGCCAAATGAATGCTGCTACCTCACGGTGACTGGCTAATGGAGGCTATCAACTTCACTACTTCGATATACTTTGCTTTCTACCTATCGAATAAACAAATGAACTTCTTTGAGTGGCCGTCATTCTCCTGATGGCGCCATTTCCTGACTAAACTTGCGTCCTAATCTCGGCATGTGGTCTACATCAGCGGTGTTTAAGGGTAATTGCTACCTTGGGGATAATTCGGGTATTTTCGGGGGACACAAGGTCTTTGAAGTATGTTTTTCATAAATTAATCCCAACTACGCTCATACTCTGTTGCACAGTGCACACTACGTTGAACTTTGAAGATACGTGTATTGTGGAAAGACATACCATTAATTTTAAGAATGTCTCAATCATACTGAAAATAAGAATTCCCTTATAATCGGAAAGGATCTCATCAATTCATATCTCGTTGTTGATGCATCGAGACAAGAAACAATGGAAACATATGATCCAAATATAAATATAGGACACAACCGTGAAAACTGGACATCTGAGACGATCGAGCGATGTCGATCATTTTTAGATCAGGCCGTTAATTTTAGCAAACACCTAGATATTTCGCGCTTCAAACATATCATGATAGGCGGATCCAGGGGGGAGCATGGGGCACATTTTCAACAGCACACCCCCTCCCCCCGTCTCCTATTGGTCACAGACGGTAGAAGAGCTGAAGAAGACTTAAAACTATAGCCGTGCAGCAACGAAACATTTTCAACAGCACCCCCACACGTGTGTCATGTCATCCGATGTCAACAGTCCAGCCGAGACAACGTGTGAAGTTACGACGGCGCGGCAGCGACCACATTCCTACTATATCATTTGATTCGGCCGCCAGTGCAGATTGTTGCATATGCTCCTTAGACTCGCTTTCTGGATCCGCCCCTGATCATACACGTTAATTAATTGTTTATTGTGGAAAATTGCGCTAGTACCGATTCTGCAAAAGAGGTATGTCTGTTCTCTAGACTGTTTACTGCGAGCCTCATAATTGTCAGTGAATGTGAAAAAAAAATTCAATATCCTTCCCTTCCATGTGGATGATCGCTGGTTAATTATCACGGGGACCGGATTCCATCGTGTGTTAGAATTAAGAGAACAATTAATCATGTTGTTGGAAGGGAGAACTGCTACATACCAAAATTACAGACAAAGAAGTCATACGGTTATTAAAAATATGGGCTATATTGCACACATTTTGATGAGATCAGTCAGCTAAACTTCTCACAAGAGAGTAACATGGTGAATATAAATTCCCACAGCTTATGGCAAGATTGACAGCTCCGTTCGCAAAAAAACATGAAGTTTTGGCTAACGAGGTTTCATGTTCTCCGAATTGTCAATACCACTTGAAGAACACGAAGAGTAGTATCCGTTCGCTGATGATAACATGCTGCACGAATTGTTCATGGATCTTTGGATCTTTTCCTGATATGGAACATAGTGAAGAGAATGCATGAGTATTTTCCACTAAACGAAGGAGTCGATTGTCAAAGTTAAAAGACGAGTTCCTTGGCTTGTTAGAATATATAGCACGCTGAAAGAAGACTCAAAATATTCTGATTTAGTCCATTTGACATTCATATGTATTCAATAGCCAACCTAGAAATGTTCTATCCTATGAACTGTTTTTGTTGATTTGTACTAATATGGGGTCCTAGAACAAATTCAGCTTGATTGCCCAAACAGGAACTTTGGGATTTTTCTCCGGCTTTTTTTTCTCCAAACAGCAACTTTGGGCAACTCTGTTAATTTGCTTAAATCCAAGATGGCCACTGGTTGATATCTTGAAAATTATTAAACTTTTGAACAATTTAGAATTATGTACAATAACTCTTTAAATGGGTGCTGGGCTGCGTAGAATCCATTTCTGATGTTATCTTTTCTGCTCAAAGTCAAAATCAGATGCTGAAGGTCAAATTTGACAATGAATGGAAACTTCTACTAAATTATATTTTAGTTTAATCATGCACATAAATGGATAATCTTACAATATTTGACACATTTGTTCGTGAGAAAAAAAACAGTAATCAGTCATATTTGAACCACGTAGTGACATCTGCTACACGTAGTGTATAGTGCAAATATCATTAGGAACATTGGCATTCATATTTTTTGTGAGGGAAATTCTTGCATTAAGTAATCATGGAAGAAAGTCATCGTAGGGAAGTTACAAGGATTGATATCCATAACTATATATAAAATCTAGTTTTCCACAATGCTATATGTTATAAGCGTAAGGTTTACGCTATCTTAGTAACTGCAGATATCATCTAATAATCTTCACCTTTTATCTACTCCCACTCATCATTCAGGTAATCAGGATCAGCAAGACCATCCACGACATCCTCCTGCTGAAATGAATGAGGCTGATTCGATTTTGCTACGACCCTATCAACAATCCCAATAAGACGATGATCGTTCTAAAGAAGCAGGACAAGGGCAACAAGTTCAAGCCAGTCATCGATCTTGAGAAAATTTTTCTCCCGCTCTTGATGGTTGGTCAGCAACGGCAATTGGAACTTGGGCCTCTGCTCAACTATGAACTGTGTGCAGTACCTCCTCCATAACCGTGTTTATGGACATTAACTTGTCAGACAGGTGCTCGAGTTTATTCTCGTAGCACGCGAGCTTTGCGTCGCGGAGCATCGTCGACGACACCTCTAACTGACGACAGCAGCTGTCAAAGTGAAGTTTACATTGTAGGTATGATGTGATTGTGTCTAGGTGTAGGTTGCTGCGAGAGTCTGTGTGTATGTTTCTTAGCATAGACAATGTCCGTTCCGAGTCAGCATTGCTGTGGGGCAGGCCGAGTAGTGCAGTGTAAACGGTTGCGAGTGTGGAAAAGCGCACTTCCTCTATTGCCGTATTCATCGCCATCACGTCCCGCCAGATGTGATCAAGTCGCCGCTGATGGCCGTCCATTGCGGTGACAACAACATCGTCTTCTAGAAGCTGGATCGAGGTCTTCAAATTCATCTTTTTCAGTCGTTTTCATCCTCTTACACTTGAATCGCTTAGCGGTCTCACTATCTGAGAACATTTGGCGGGCCAGGTCGGTAAAATGGTCCGCCAAAAGTGCGGGCAAGTTGTGCTCGGCCACAAAGAACGAAAACAATACCTCCGCTTTTGTGGTCGAGCCGGCGGAGTTCGTAGACTTGTGTTTGAAAAAGTTGCACTTACAAAAAACCCACTTAAATACCATTAAATGGTATTAGGGGGTATTATGGTCAAGGGTATTTGAATCGTTTTCAATGGTATTTTGAATGGTCCTTGTAATTAACCCTTTCTGTAGTGCTCAATGATATTTTGAATGGTCTTCAATGATATTTGGGTGTATTATGGCCAAGGGTATTTGAATGGTATTTAATCCAATGGTATTGAATGGTCTTCAGTAACATACCATTCAATTATATTTTTTATTTGTATACCGTACGTTCAACTGTATTGTGAATGGTATACCATTTAGTGGTATACCATTCAATGGTATTCTGAATGGTCATCAATGTTATTTGCCAGTATAATTTATTATACCATTCTATGGTATACCATTGGTAAACCATTCACAATCCAGTCAATATGTGCCCAAAAGAGCCTCAAACAAATTGCAATAGTAATTATAACAATGTTTTTAGTTAGTACTGTATGTCTACATTACCAGAAAAAAAGAAAAGTCCACCGAAATCCATGTGGTGGAACAATGTAATTTTTGATGACAATAACAATTGGTCAAAAGTCTCTGTCAGTGACGTTTTGGCTTATTGATATGTATGGGTTGGCGTTATCTAGGCTGTGATATATATTTTCTTTGCATATTTCATAAACATTTTGCATACCGTTGGCAAGATAATGGATTAATCTACTCAGCGATATATAATAAGTATAATTCGTTAAATACTAAGATGAACAATTGTTTTTAAACACATTGAACCCCGATTTTTAGCTGCTATAGGGGAGTATCGTTGCGATCTAACGTTGACTTAGTCCATTTGCAATTGAATAAATGGATGCTCTAAATTGTAATGTCTTTGGTGAATTTTCTATCCCTTTCATTACTCAAATGCTTATTTTCTTTAATAGCTTTGCAACTATGCATGGTAATATCACAAAAGTGGTGTCATGACAGATATTTTCATGGTCAATGATGTATATAACGGTTGCATGTTTGTCATTTCATAAAAAACACTCAGATATCGGCCATGTTGGATCTTATCACATGCTCCAATGACTTTGATTCGCATCTATTGTCTATGCCCCTATGATAATAATAGCACAATCAACAAAAGAAAACACAATGAATCTCGTTGTAATAATGTGGCACAACATAGGATAAATAGCTATCAATCCATATAGTTGACAGTGGTTGCACGCATACAAGTGTGTATTCAAATTCTCAATACAGCGCAGTGTACCGTGTCTTCTTGTGCAATTTGCTTGCCAAAAGCAATTTTTGCACGAATGTCACATATACACTGTTTCCGTCAACAGAATTTTGTTTTTAAATAAATGGCAGCCATTTTATAAAAAGGCCGCCAAATCACACCGGATTCCATCGTGTGTTCGAATAAAAAGAACAATTCATGATGTTGTTGGAAGGGGAGAACTGCTACAGATCAACATTTCAGGTGACGATGTCAGACAGAGAGGCCATACAGTTATTAAAAAGATGATCTATATCTTCAGCTGAACTTCTCACAAGAGAGGAACGTGGTGAATATAAATTTCCACAGCTTATGGCAAGATTTACGGATCCGTTCGCATATTCTGTTTTATCCAACATGAAGCTTTGACTAACGAGGTCTCATGTTCTCCGAATTGTCAATAACACTTGAAGAAAAACGAAGAGTAGTATCCGTTCGCTGATGATAACATGCTGCACGAATTGTCCATGGAACTTTGGATCTTTTCCAGATATGGAACACAGTAAAGAGAGTGCATGGATACTTTTTTGAGGGACGAAGGAGTCGATCGTCAAAGTCAACAGACGAGTTCCATGGCCAGATAGCAGATAGCACACTGAAAGAAGACTGTTAGCCCAGTTCTTAAGAAGTCATCCCTGCCTAAACAAGACCTAAATAGTTATAGACCAATGTTTAGCCTTAGCGTTATTTCTAAAATACTAGAGAAGATTGTGGCAAGCCGCCTAAGGTCTCATATTAGTTCCATCGATCATAACATTATAATTGAAGACTTATCAAAGTGGTATGGCATATTTGGCACAGCTCTTAGCTGGTTTTCTTCACACCCAACTGACAGATACCAAACCATTTTCCATTATTATTATTATATATCTTACTCCCCCGATCTCCCCATGCCCATCCTCACGCAGTCATCCGTGGCCTTCCAAATTTCTGTGTCCTTTGTGTTATTCCGCCTCTGCTCTTTTTGCTATTTTACTTGCATCCACCCTGACAAAGTGACCTACTCGTTTGTACAGGCTTCCCAATAATCCTCCGGTTAGGCAGCTTTGCACTCCAACCTCTTTTCTCAGGTCGTTCGTCATTCTTCTCTCTACCTTTGTTGTGGTATGCATCTAACCCAGTTGTTCTTGCAAACTTGCAGCTTCTGTTGTAGTCGTTGTTCTGTCAATGCCACCGTCTCCAGACCATGCCGGTGTAAAACATACTCTCAAGATATTCCCTTACAGTGTTTTCAAGATTTTTCTGTCCATCATGACTCCTCTACCTTTCTCCAAGCATTCGCTCCTGCTTGTATTCGACGTCGCACCTCCACATCTGAACGTCCATCCGCCGTAACCTTCCCTACGAGGTTCACAAAGCTGTCCACTTGCTTAATTTCCCTTCCTTACAACCTTATGTCCAATTTATCTCTCTGGTGTCCAACCCACATCACTTCTGTCTTCTACAGGCTCATTCTCAGTCCGTGTTTCTTTTCTTGAACACCATGGTCCATTCCTCCAACATGTCTTGTAGCTCTTGTTTGCTTTCTGCTATTGTGGCTAGATCGTCTATATACATTATTTTTACTGGTGGTGAATATCTCATTCGGTCTGATATAGCTCTCACTGTACTCATTCCAATGTATTGCTGTGGAGAACTGGCATTTCTACAAGGATTAACATTAAAACCATAACAATATTTTGGATCTTTCTGATGACTGTCAAGGTCAAAGCCTCGCATCTCAAAGGTTATCAAGAAGATGCAATTCCAACCATACCCTGATATAGTGCTGGTTCGATATTCGATATATCGAAGTATCGCGATACTTGTGAAAGTTCGATACCGATACTTCGTGGTATCACGATACTTCGATATTTTGGTATCGAACGGCCACAGTTCGATACCTTCGATATTTCGATACCTTCGATATTTCGATACCTTCGATATTTCGATACCTTCGATACTTTGTCGATACCTATACTTCGATATCGAGTCCATTCGACGTCGATGCGAAGACGTAACATCGTTTTCGAAGACGAAGTTACGGCCGGATGTACGGAAAGTACGGTTACTCCGCTGTGGGCTTCGCTTCCTAACTTGACAGGGTTGACTACGTTGTATGTATTAGGCCGCTTAGGCGTGGTTCTTTTAAAAAAAACAATACAATGTAACATCTCAGTGGTTTTATAAAGCTTTATTGTGGAGTCAGTTTCCAAAAAAGTATGTATATAAATAATTATTTGAGTGCGATCTCAGCTTAGCCTCGATTATTCAAGCCTCGTTACGACGTTGGATGGCACTACCGTTTGCTTCACCACTTTACCTTGCCCACTCTACAGCGTCCCAAAAACACACAACATTCCAGTAATTTAAAGAGTGTTTATTGCACGCATTAGTATTCATGAATCTAGTTTAATATAAAAATAATAATATAAATAATTATTCAAGCGCGACATACTAGACTCGTTTACCCTGGTTCCGTTTGGTGGCGCAATGTTTTGCTGTTTGATGGCGCCACCGTTTGCCGTACTCGCTCAACCAAGATGAACGACAAAATGTCAAAACGCACATCGTCAATTTGGCAGTTTTTTTTAACAAATACGGAAACACTGTAGAGTGTCTACTATGCCAGAAACGCTCCCCCCAAACTAGTGGGGGAAATACATCGAATTTGACGAAACATGTCACTGTCCATCATCCAAGAGACTACTAAAACATGATGATTTAACTTAAGGAAGTCGTGGTAACAGTAACACTAACAACAACGTCAACGAGAACGACGTGTTCCATCAACATTTTCGTCAGAAACCAAGCAATGGACATTTAGTAGTAGTAACAGTCGAAGTGAATCGCCATCGGTTGCAGAGTCTACTGCGGCGTCAGCGTCAAGAAGTGACGTACGCGATGTGACTACCAGTTTTATTTATTTATTATTACTAGGACTAGGTCTAGGTATTCTATTGCTATTGTCTGTAATACGGTATTGTTTTAATGTTACATTACAATTACTTTTACAACATTAATAAATTAGAATTAAACAATTACAATTTACAACTGTTATTTGGTTATTGAAATAAAATGAAAATTGCATATTAATCGTTGTTTGCATAACTATATCAATTAGTATGTATCAATGGTTAAGTTGAAAATTAAATAGGTGTACTGTATAGACTACTATAGTTCCCAATAGACGCTCAGAGCGTGTGCTAAGACTTTGGTGCATGACTATTTGTTTCTCAAAAGTGGTACGAGGCAACACTTTTTCAAACACACATAGTCAGCAGTGCACATCTACCAAACTGACTGATACAACATCAACACATGACAAAAATGCAACATGTTTAACAAGAGTTAACAAGATTGCCATCCAGAGAATTAAATCTAGATGGCAGGTGGACAAGGAAGCCCTTTGGCTTATCGAGAGTCCAACCCTTTTATCTACATATATCCAGCCCTTCTGAGGTATGTGTCGATTTTATTTTTAAACATATTCATATTACTAGCACCCACACAATCAGGAGATAATCTGTTCCATTCAGCTAAAGGCGCACATGCACACTATGAATGACCTATCAAGCATTTGCAAGGTGGTGCTAGCAACAGTATTGCCATCAGTTATGTCTAGCATGCATTCACTCATGAAAAATCTACTTTTATACATGTTTCCTTTATGAAAAACAGTGTGTGCTTCTATGCCACTAGTTTAGATGGATAGTGTGTTTCTATTGGGATCTATACTGTATATGAATTAGACTTACAACGTAAGTATCGAGTATCGAACAAAATTCTGGTATCGATCGATATCGAAGAATTCTGGTATCGAACCAGCACTACCCTGATACTTTCATTTGCTTGTCATAGATTTGATCTTACTTGAAAGGTTGCCAAGCCAATGTATAGCTGATGTTATATTTTTTAATACATTATTTATATGATCAATTATGCAACTAAAGGTTCTTTAAGAAATACTTTTCTCGAGTTGTTGTTTAAAAATGGAGAGATAATTACGGTTTTGTTGGCTCGACCAGGTGGTAGCAGTACCCAAAAGGTTTAATACCTCTGGTCTACATTATTATCAAAGGTAATAAATGTTCCAGTAGTTCTGTTGTTATACTGGGTAAGCAGTCTTCATCAAAATCCGAAGAAATTTTTGCAAAATAGATCCACAGTGTAACTTCCTACCAGTTATTAATTCCTAACCGCTTTGGTTATGAGTGCGCGCATGACACCAAAACGGCCTCAAAGGATCGTCGCGAATTCTTGTTGGAGCTATATCCACCTAAGCTATGTTTCAAGTAAGGCCTAACATAAGATACTACGTCCCTAGTTGGTGGAAATGTCGCAATAATAATGTTCTAAGTTGGGCGCTGGGCTTGACGTTGCAACATTATATATATATATATATATGTACTTGGATTTCGCGGCATGAAATAAGTATTGCTTTGAAGTATGCAGTATATATATATATATATATATATATATATATATATATATATATATAATCCAAGTACATACGCATACGACGTTCTGTAGGCGTTCTATTGGAACGTAATTATTTGCTAACAAACGTTAGGATGTGCTGAATCAAAACATTCGTGTTGGCAATCTGTGAGATGGGTCCTTGATAATTTTGATTATAACACACATTTTTTCCCAAGTTTTAGCTTTGCCAAGTTTGACTAGGAAGGTTGGTGTAGTGTATTCAATTATGTCGTATCTAAACATCGATTAGAGACTCACACAAATACGTGCGTTCCAATTTTAACTTTGTATTTCTACTCCTCGTTTCCGCCCATAGACCAGGCCTTAATTACATGAGAAGGGGAGCGGTCGTTAACAGTAAACACCACATCCCTCCCTTATTCAAATTGGAAACATATTTTCTCAACTTTCATATCTAACGTCCATTTGGTCAACAGTTCTTCTTCTGTAATGATGATACTTACGTTGTCTGGATAACGTTCACTAAATAAAGAAATACTTGTTATTATCATCATTGTCCATTATTTCGTTACGATCAATCTGTAAACACAATCAGTCTCAGAATTTCCACTTTCCACTCATTAAATCGTTACTTTAAAATAAAGTAATTCAGGTACTGAGGCGGTCTTCTTTGACGGGGTTGTCTGCGATCACCAATGTTCAGTTTGGCATGATCGGTAGCCCCGGATTCTCTTCTTGTCTTACCGATGACTCATTTTTTGAAACATAAATAGAGTCTGGCATATGCTCTGACGCAATGTCATTGTCTGTTTCATCATCTCGTGGAGTTATGTCTGGGGGAACGTATTTCTTCACATTCGAACAGTTTCTCTTGTACTGTAGACCATCACGCGAATCAATCACCACCTGGCTACCGTGTTTACGCGTAACTGTGTACGGCACGTGTGTGTATGCCGGGGTCAGTTTGTTCTGTTTTTTCTGTTGTAGCAGAACTTTTAATGGTACTTTCCCGTGCACCTCTTCCATCATCCGAATACTCTTTCCCTTTCATCTTAAATTTAGTGTCACGATCGCGTACACCCTCATGTTACTGTTGGATTCTAAGAAAGGTAGTTTCGTGCGAAATTTTCCGCTCGAACAAAAATTCGGCCGGACTCATACCTGCAGTTGTGTGATTCGTGCTTCTGTAAGCGAGCATATGTGTGTTGAGTTCTTTTCTCCAGTCACGTCCTTCGATTTGTGCTGTTCTAATATTCTTCAGTAGAGTTCTGTTGGCCCGTTCTACTTCTCCGTTAACATGCGGCCATAGCGGAGTTACGGAAAGGTGCTTGATTCCACTAGTCTGAAGAAATTCTTCAATCTCTGCTGACACTAGGTTTGGCCCAATGTTAGTCGTCGCGGACATAGGTAATCCGTGTGTCGCGAAAATCGTTGTAAGACTCCAAATAAGCTTGTCTGTCGTAATGGACTTCAATATCGCGATTTCCGTGTATCTGCTGTAGTAATCAGTGACAACAAATAGGTGTTCTCCGTTTGGGAACGGTCCCATCAAATCAAGTGCCACATCTTGCCATGGACCATATGGTAGTCTTGTACGGTGCATAGGTTTTGGATTCGACTGAGGTGTCACAACTTGACATGCATGACATGATCTTATGGCTCGTTCCACGGCCACGTCAATTCTTGGCCATCATACTTTTTCGCGTAGTCTACTCTTGGTTTTTACTACTCCCGATGTCACTCGTGCGCCAACTCTAGGACATGTTTCCTCAATGATTATTCGTGTTTGACAGAAAGTTCATTTTACACCCACTTGTATTCCTGAGGGTATATTCATGGGTCACCACTTCTCAGGAATTGCCGTAATGGATCAACCGCCGATTCAATTTCTCGCCCTTTCATGGCTTTTGGTACCGCTTTTGTTGCAACAAAGTAGACGTACTCAACTGCAACTTTTGACCCTTGCAACACATAATGTATAACATGTTGGTACATCTCTGGTGCTGGAGATATCCCAAATATTAATCGTTTGTATCGTCATAGTCCCACGTGACTTGTGGACATCATGATCTCACGAATTGGTGGTATCCCATTTTCATATCGATGTTGCTGAATACCGTGCTATTGTTCATGTCCTCGAGGATTTTGTCCACTGTTGGAATTGGATGTCGCTCTCGTACTGCTGCCGAATTTGTCTGTCTCATAACGACACATAGTCTGATCTCTCCCGACGATTTTAGAACAACTACTATGGGAGTCGTTCGTTTGATAATGTCCATTTCCTCCACCTCTCGGAGTTTGCTTTCCACTTTCGTCCTCGACGTAAACGGAATTATACGCGTTGGCTATACAATCGATTGCACATTCTCGTTGATATGCAGATTCAACTGATAGTCTTTAAATTCCCGACTCCGTTAAACATATTTGGATATTTACGGAATATTTCCTCCGAACGTTTCCGGGTGACCATCTACTTGATTCACTATCTGGATTTTCACTATGTCTAGTTCCGTTGCTGTCTGGTAGCTCAGAATGTTACCTGAATCGCCACGCACAACTAACATTGGTGCAGCTGTGTATTTGTGTCCCACATCAATTTCGCCGATACATTTCCCTCATACATCTAATGCTTACGTATGCAAACACATTTGTCTTCTTTGTGGATATCTTTGGACAGTGAAGTTCTTGGTACGTGTCTTCGTCTATGATATTTACACTCGCACCTGTATCGGTCATGCTATGAACTTCTTTCTCATTCATCTTTACAAAAGTTTCCGATTGTTTTATGTACTCCTTCTGTCTATTCACGTTGAATATATAGTCGTCGTCACTCTCGGTGTTTTGTGCAACTTTGTTTACCGCTTTATTCTTGTCCCTGTGTACGTCTTCCGCACTTTTGTTTCGTTTTGCACGTCACAGCAAAATGTTCTTTCATATTGCATTTTCGACATAGTTTAATCTTTGCCGGGCAAAATGACCGGGTTTCCCACATCTGTAAAATGACGCAGAATGTTGACATCCACATTTCGACCTACTTTGATATTTTGATCTGGTCCCTTCCTTCGTGCCGTTGCCGCTGCTGCTGCTGCCATGGCAACCACCACAACATGACACTTTGTTTACCTCTTGCGGCGTCTGCACATTTCCCTTCTGCATTTTTCTGGCATGCATATCTGCTGCTTCCTCTGCCCTAGCAATACCTTGAGTCTTTTGTAATGTCAGGTCTCTCTCTCGCAATAGTTTGTGACGCAAATGATGCGATTTGCACGATTCGACAATTTGATTTCGTATCATGTTGTCTACCTCGGTTCCGAATTCACAAGTGTTCGTCAGGTTGCTACTCCTGCCATGGCAACCACCACTACGTACGTGTTCATAATCATCGTCACCACCAATCTCTTCCATCGTGAAAAAAATCTCTTGGACGTCTGGTCCTGCGTCCATTTTAGTGAGCAGTCTAGTCATGCGACTGTCGAATAACAATCAGATCGTAGATCTACTTAATTTGTCATTACAACATTTTTAAAGAGAAACAAATGGCACCTCAGTACACGCACCGATATGAAACTTTGAAATGAGAGGATTCGCATTGGTTACAATTATTATGTCACTGGGAAGAACATTCTGTTTCGACTTTATTTCCCAATATCCAAACAGCATTTTACAAGAAAAACACTATAATAGGCCTATGTCACAAATAAAATATTGTATGTTTAAATGCACCAAATGGAAACAAAAACCAAACGAATCACTCTAGTTTTATAACTCGTCATTTTACGAATGAATAGCTGCGTGAATCGCACTGAAACAAACACGGTTAATATTTTCTTACTTCGTTTTCTTCGTGCTCACTGGCAAGATACGTCCATTTCTTCCGGGCTGCAACGTGCTTTGCAGGCTAACCCCAGCGTAGATGTATTTGTTTGAGTTCTTCATCCACAGTTTTCCTCCATTTTTTGTCGTCCTCGATTCCTTTTATAATAAGGCGTCCGTCTTAGTAAAACACGGTTATTGGTTCCTACGTTATAGTGAAATAACCCTCAGCATTGCTTTGTGTTACCTACACCATTTCAATTTTTTTTTTTCGCGATGTTTGTACAATGACCACGTGAACGAACAATGTGGTCAACGGCGCAGACCATGAAACACTTTCACGAGTCGAGCACTATGCCGAGTGGCAGTTACAAAGAAAAAGACAACACTGAGAAACCAAGCGGACAGCTCACTTTAGTGTCAACTGAAGAGATGTTTCACCAGTCGCCTCAGTTTGTGTGTGATATGTATGTTTCCTGTAGTGCTCGGATGTCGAGCTGGGAGGAAGGCCGCGCCCACTGCCCGACTCCCTCCACGCGAACACCTGCCATCGAGACCGTCGAGGAGCCGTTTAAGACATTCACCAACAAGGGGGCTTTGCCCGTGTTGTCGACGAGCGTAGACCCGCACAGTAACGTATTCACGTTCCTAGCGAACTGCAGAAACTTGTATTATATTTCATTCTTAGTCACGGAAAATATATAATTACCACCGTTGTGGAAAGACTGACACCACGCACTGTGCATGAGCAGAGTTGTTTTGCAGTTAAAGTAAAGATACAAGTTATTCAGTCGGTATGCACAGTGGTACGTTTTGATGTAAGACAAATGCGATTATTTAAAAACCAAGCAACCGAAGAGTATAGCTTCATGGTAATTATATAGGTCAATCCGTAACAGTGGAAACTTTATTTTTGTGCACTTTTTTGTGTTGTGGCTCTTCCTCCGAGGTCTATTGAAATTTGTTGGAGTTGGATAGGATCTAGATAGCATACTTTCTCTGTGCTGTCAGTGTTTCACGAAACAGTCACGCAAAAGCCGTCAGATAGGACACGTATGATTGAATCTGCAACGACCTCGTGATCTTCTGTCTAATGTATTAATTTATCTATAAGGGATGATACATTTCTCCATAGTGTGACCTTCCTAACGTGACGATTTTTTATTGCAAGACGTTACCACATTTTTAGTGAAAAAGTAAC
Source organism: Escarpia spicata (assembly GCA_963995525.1). Lineage (NCBI taxonomy): Eukaryota > Metazoa > Annelida > Polychaeta > Sabellida > Siboglinidae > Escarpia > Escarpia spicata. The sequence goes on from OZ023205.1 coordinate 38,163,024, forward strand.
AGTATTTTGATAGACGCTACATGTAATCTATAATTTTGAGTCCAATGCATATTTCAATATTAATTATAATTATTATTATCAATATTTATATTAGATCACCATCTATCCGAGTTCTCACTAATGGACATCTGACAAAGGGTCGGCGTTACATCGAAATTGTTCGCTTTATTAAAGATTTCTACTGTTATTTTAACAACAAATACTCTCTTTAAAGCAATTTCACAAATGGTTGCTTCTAATTTAGCATGTTTTATAACGTGAGCACTTGGTATACCATTAAATCAACCAATAAATATGTTTAAGAGTGTCGATATCGCCTAGAGGTAAAAACCGCCAACGAGAAAGACGCTGGAACAAACAATATCGTAATGGCATAGCTGTTAGAGGGATTTTCCAGCAAATCCGCGTGGAGAGAACTTAACAACTACAATAAGAACGACTTTAAACAAAACCAGTAAGTACCTGTTGTGCTTGGAGATTATATTATGAGATTACGTGGAAAAAAAATACATTTGCTTTGAAAGCACTGTTCTCCGAAGGTAGGGGTGAAAGCACTGTTCTGCGAAGGTAGGGGTAAAAATGTAACCCTTTCATTACCTGAATGTATGAATGTTATATATTTTAAATAATTCAGTAGAACTAAAACAATTTTCGACAAATGTTCAATATATACTCTAATGCGCCATCAGAAGCGCGTTGTGTCACGTACTTTTCTGTCTAAACATGGCATCGTTGGACGGGATGGGTCAAATAATGTGTAGTTCTTAGATAAAAGGGTAAATTTGTTTGTGAAATACAGTTACGGTATGTAGTTGACGTGTGTATGCAGTGACCCTCCGAGTAATGATCGTTTCTTCTATTCATAGGATCGATACGTTCACGTTTGATGCCAGGTGTTTCAAAGAAGTTGCAACGTTATTGTCTTTACCACGACAACTGGAAATGCGAATATGTAAAACTGAAGATTCTAAAAGTTGGCTCAAAGGCAAAGGATAAGGTCCGCAGGACACTGACGTTCGTATTTGACAGATGGATCTGGTGCAAGTCTCTTAAGCTGTGTGCTAGAAAGTGGTCCACATTGCCGAGTTTGAGTGGTGTGTGAGAGGAAATGAGAGGTTATTCCTAACAAAACTGGAGGGAGTGGTTGGACGTAGACTCGCACAAATAGTTGGTGGTTCGCCCCAAACAGGGTGAGATATGTGAGGTTGATAACCTCAACATACACCCCCTACTATATACTTCCAGCGTTTTCGTTTGTAGTTATTCCTCATAGTATTATTGTTTCTGTCTTTATTCGATTGCTTTGCGAGACGCAACTGGTTGTTCCACTTACATTTATCATACATATGTATATGTATATATATATATATATATATTAAATGTACTATATACTATATATATATACTATCTAATGTATATATAATATACTATATTATATATATATATATATATATATATATAAGAACTCATTTGCATAAAAAATGAACTGTCCTGGTGAACGGTATGTTCACCAGGACAGTTCATTCGTGGTCGAATTATTCTTAATTGTGGAAATAGAACACATTAAATATTTTGCCAGATATGCCCCATAAACACGCCAAATGCGAGGATAATAGTGAAAAAAAACAGAAAGGACTTAGTAAGAGAGCGAATACGTGTCATAAACAACAAATGCACACGTTTAAAGACGGAAAACTCGGCTTAGAAACGAAGTTGTTTACTTCGTTGCCAAGGGAAGATCAACAAAACGGCACTCGCCACATTGCGCATGTCAGCGATGGTACGCAGGAGAAAGCAAAATGGCGACATCAACAGAAGATTCAGCGCCTAGAAGCGAAGAGAGACAGAACTACAGATGTGGGTCTGACTGGAAAACAGCTGAAAAGGTGTGTATAAAGTTGTCTAAATACAAAATGTCCGAGGATCAGAACACTATATTAACTAATGCTCCAAATCTGAACGTAACCAGACAGGAAAGAATGGCTCTAAAAGAATTACACAAGGATAAATCAATCACCATACTCCCCGCGGACAAGGGGAAGGACACAGTCGTTATGGGAACGAAAGAATACCAGGAGAAAATGAAGGAAATGCTAAATGACCAATCGCCGTGCAAGAAATTAAAGAAGGATTAGACCAAGAAGTACAAGGCAGATCTGATCAGAATGAATAAATCTTTGATGAAGGAAGGGAAGATCACCAAAGACCAGTACTGGTATTGTACCCAGCGCTTCATAAAAAACCACGCATGTACGGCTCGCCAAAAATTGAATTAATCCGAAAACGACTGCAGAATAACAAGACACCCAAGAAGAGAACTAACCTAACAGTAAACAACATCATGGAGTTGTTTAAATTTATCTTGGGGACTCCTTGATGTTAAGTTCACCAGGAAGTATTGGAAGAAGACACACACTGACCGATACCTTAAATAAATTTGCGTCCCACCACCCAAAACACCAAAAGGTAGGAGTCGTCAGAACCCTGATAAACCGGTGCGAGATAATAACTTCAGAAGAGGGGAACACGAAGGAAAAGGAGAAATACCTAAGAGGAACCCTGGAAGTTTGTGGGCTTTGAAAAAGGTGAAAGATAGCAGCAAGAAGAAAAAGACTAAAAAAGTAAACGGACAAGACCTATATAAGCCATGTTGACATAACATATGTGGATGTAGTCTCAGAGAGGGTACAACGGGTACTGAAGAAGTATGGGGTAGCAACAGCCATGCGTCCCAGCATCACCCTCAGGCGCCTGTTGGTACACCCTAAGGACAAAGTGAAGCCAGAAGAACAAGGCGAATTGGTGTACCAAATACCATGCAAGAACTGTGATGGTGTATATATATTGGGGAGACGGGACTATTGTTCAAAACGAGACTTGAGGAACATAGAAAGAATGTTGACAACACAAAGAAAGAGAAATACACGAGGAGCGATGCAAGTCAATGTTGACCATCTACAAATCCGTCGACGAAGACCACACCACGACAAAAAGTCATATTATAGACTGAGGGGGAGCAGAAACAGTGGAAGCCAACAGAAGAACACGACAAATAATATAAGCCATGTGGATCAGAAAGGCCATGACACCAATCAACCGAGACGAGGGGAATTACGAACTATCTCGCATGTACGATGACGTCATACGTCACATGTACAGAAGAAGTTGGTGTGTTACATCGCCAAAAGCCTCTACAAGTTAAACATTCACCTATTGGATATCTTTAAAACAACTCATTTGCAATTGTGTTCACCATTTTTGAGTGAGTTTAATGAACCAAAATATGTATACCTTGGTCTGTTTTTCGGGAAATTCTAATACAACGTATGGTAACTCCCATGTGATTCAATATGTGCCGGTACCGAACGTAGCGTTCATTACATCGATTGGTTGATATAGCACGCGACGTGCTGGTTTCAAAGTGTTTGCGTTATTGAATATGAATTATATTAAGAACTAGTTTAATAATTTGTTAAAATGATGTAAATAAACTTGTAAAACGACCGAAGTAATATTTTTCACACTATAAAAATAATATATTGATATATGCATTTATTAATTACTAGGTGATATATATATATATATATATTCATATATATATGCACTGGACATTAAATCTGTATATTAATATACGTGCAATGTCATAAGAATCACCAAAACTTAAGTGCAACTCCCTTATCAAGATCCTATCAACTTGGCAATCACCCACTAGAACATGTTGATGAACGTCGTCAACGACGTAAGTGTCGTTATCGTCGTTTCTCGTGTTCACGTCGTCCTTATTCTTATCGATGTTCTTATCGTTGATTATATTGTTGTCTTCTCTGTCGTCGTCATCGTTGTCTACAGTGACGTTGTTGTTGTCCTTGTTGTTTTTATTGTTGCGGTCATCGTCTTTGTATTGGTACTTGTTGTTATCCATGTCATCATTCTTACTGTGTTTGTCGTTGTTGATATCATTGCCGTTGATATTGTTGTCTCTGCCAATGTATTTGGTCAGAGAATAAGTGAGAACAATATAACTTTCCCCATGTAGCTCGTATGACTAAATGTAGGCCTATGTCATCACTAATCATACAAAGGCGTTCGCTGGGTCAGACCTGTGTAGTAAATTGTGTAAATAACACAGATAGCCAACTGACCCACACTGAACATTTGACCTCTGTGCCTGTCCGCACTGGCTGGCCACGCCAAGAGTAGAAGTTCAACAAAGTGTTATGCAACTGTATATCTCGTCCTATGTAGCCTTGATAACATCGCTAATCCAACCAGACACTGCAAGACCTGTCGCCATGTTGCTCGTGTTGTACAACGTTCTGCTTATGGCGCCGACGGGTAGGTGATGGATCCCTCATACTATCATCATTATGCGTGACAGTTATTATGGTTTGGAGTACATTCGTATGGTTGTGCAGTTTTGTCAACTTTCTGACCTTTCGCAGAATGAGAATTGAACAACTTTCCTGGACTCACAAAATCAATGGTCTCAATCTACCAAAAATGTCCGTATCAACACCGCATTAGCTTCACTGGCACTTTATAAAACCACATATTAACACTACTACTGCTACTGCGACTGCTTAGGCAAACTAAGATGCCAAAATTGCATCTTGAAATGTATATAAATGCCTCTAAACGTAAATACATTTACACCAGACCACATGTCGATTTAAACGAGAGCATATTATTTAAATTATTTACTTGTTTTCATACGTTGCAGTTGTTTCCATGACGATGCCACGGATCAGCGACGATCCACCCGACAACGCCCCCTACCGGACGCCACACTCAGTCAACCATAACTACTACGGTCCAGTGCACAACTGTCACCACGGCTCACTCTCCCGCACCAGCTGGACCCGTCATCACCGTGACGCTGGATCACGGATGGTGGACATGATGACGGAAAGGAATGCAGACATTCAATCCTCTGGTAAAAATAAAGGGGATAGTCGCAACACGAGACGGAGAGGAGATCGTCGTTCGACTGGGAATGCACGAGATGAAACAAGTCGACTGTGGCGATTTCAAGTCGGAGACAATTTTGGACCATACGAATACATGTGAGTAAGAACGGTAACCGTTGTTTTGTTCTGTATGCTCAGAGGGATTACTCAGTTGTATGATAGCAACTTTCTAAGACCCGGATACCAGGAGGCATGGAATGTGCTCTAAATCCCTCCAATTTGAACAAATGTCAAAACGATGACACCAGATGCCAATTTACATTCATACGCCATCAGATAACGCCTCATTTTTTTAGTGGGCTCGCTAAGGTAATCATGATATCGCATATAATACAATTATCAGAAATTAATCCAAGCATCGGAATACCCACACTAATTAAACAATTCGATTATTCCAGAGACGTGGATGGTTACGTGAAGGGTTTTCACATTGACCTTGTTCAAGCCGGTGAGTGTACACAGCTGTATTCAGTCCTCGAACTGTTAGGATTTCTTAAAGTCTATTCGTTTGTTTGTTCAACTAGTTCTACGTATTCCTGATTTACTTGAACAAACCATGCTATTGATACGGACGAAAAGGGCCGGTATAGCAATGTTTTGTGCGGTAGGGAATCTTTATGAGTACGTGCAGCGGTATTTTTTTTGAAGCCAGATTTATGAATACACTCATCCTCGCAAGGATGAATGCACTACAAACGTGTTGGTGATTTACGGATGTTTGAACACACGCATGGCAATCGAGATGTGCTTTATTAGACCAACGGTACACTACTTGTTCTGTCTCATTATCTTCATATATGACGTGTGACCCGAGTATTGTAAACCCTTACATTTGTTATATACATATTTCCCTGCGGTGTATCCACTTACTTGTTTTAGTTATTTGTAAACAACGCTTAATCTATTGTTAGATAACAATTATACGTCTGTGTATAACTTAAGGTGATTCGGTTCCAGTATGTAAACAGGCGAAGAAGAGATGCAGTCACATCCTGGACGTCTACACGAACTGCTGGAAAACGGAAGAAGGCCTCGAGACGCCGGGAACAGGTAAGAGAATTAACGGTTTCTGTCATCGACGTACTAGTGTCTCAGTTGTTATAAAATGCGCGCCATGCGTGAAATGTTATTAATGAATTACAATTTACATTCATATTAAAGAAGCATGTGAAAGTAATATACAGCCAGGTGATGCATAACATTAACATCATATAAAATTGCTCAGCTTTGGGCACATCGGGAAATACGATATATCAATATTTATTTTTTGAAATCCAGCTATATTGATATGATGTCATAATCATGAATATAAGGAATCATTGCATTGTTGTATTGCATCCTATCCAGAATATTAGTAATGATATTTATCCGTTCCGCCATTTTACCGTAAGATATGAAACTGTTCAACACGGCAACGTGTTTTTTGTGCGGAAGCCTTACTCGCGGGATGGTACGATGCATGCGTTGGCCTACTTCCGAGTCCAGAACGTCTCAACAGTTTCAACTTCACCGTGCCATTCTCGCCAAACGCACGCGTTGCGCTTCACTATCGGAGCGCCCGGATCGAAGGCAACCCTAAAAACCTAACAGGACGGAAACTTGGTAAGAAACGCTGCACACCTGGGCACTAATGTAGCATACTAAGGGGAATGTCCACACTAGCCCTCTATTCCGTCTTATTCTCCCAAGCATAATCTATCCTGATCATCTTAAACCATGTGCACATATTTTTTTGCGTTGGTGCTTCCCAACAAGTAATGCATTGATCAATGGACTGATAAGTAATGTCTGTAGTTATTGCATGCAAACTCGGCATATTAAATCGCTCTTTAGGTTGTTTTCTTTGTGTACTGAACTCTGGTTGTTTAGAAAAGCGGCTGCAGGTGAATCAGCCATTACTGCTGTACGCACTTTGTGTGCGGATCTTTGATAACACTCATAATGTTTCCTCGTGCGTGTGTGTATGTGCGCGCACGTGAGTGTGAATGAATGTGCGTACGTGCGTGCGTGTGTATGTTTGTTTAACTGCTTTATGATGACTCCGAGCACGCCATGTTCTACTTTGCGTGATTTAAATAGTCTGCTTTGAATTCATTGAAAAATCAAATGCCAACCCATTCATCAACAAGTTGTATAGTAGGTGTAAAGTAGACTAATAAATCTTCCCCTTTGAAGGTGAAACATAATATTTGACACCGGATGATTCATTGTTCTCTGAAATTCCCGTTTTATACTTTAATTATGTTCTTCGTTGCGAACATAGCGCTTGATGTTGCAGGCTTCATAGACGGTTGGGCGGTTGGCCGGAAATGCCTCTCCCGTCAAATGGAATTCACCGGGGCGTACGAGTCGATCATGTTTGACCGGTTTGAAGACATGGTGGCCGATTTGATGAAAGGCAAAGTATGAAGATAAATATGTTATACTTATATTCGTATATGTCATCTTTGTCTCTGTTTCGCGTCTTCTTTCTCGTATTACTGTTCTCTGTTTGCTTTGTTGGTTATACGAAGTTATGAATACCAAACATAGCAGCAGGTGATGATCTCATCGATTGCCTGTTCTACTGTAGATTGACGCACTGCTAACGACTGACGCATTCAACACCGGCAGGCTACGTCTCCAGGCCATAGCGCCGTGGTTCTCCTGCACGACCCAAGGTGCGCCATTAGATACATAGGCAGCTGTGGGGTGGATAACAGAGAGTGTTTGATACTGTGGTCGCGTGACGAATAACCGTGTCAATTATGATGTAATTGACATCGGACTCGGATGCATACAAGTTTAAATACACGATTTCACGATGTCGTTCTCCTGACGAATGACGTCTGTAGTTATTATATGTTCAAGTCATTTTACCGCATTCTGTTGGACGTATTGAGTACGTATGTGCACACATGTTACGTGTTTAGTTTGAATGATAGCCAGACTACAATAAATGTTTAGAGCTTATTTCGGAGAGCCAATTGTAATCACGAAATGAGATTATGCTACCAGTTCCGTCATTTGTGAGTTTTTATACGTAATTAATGCCTACACGTTATTGTTGTTTGGCAATTTTTCCTTTTTCTAGAATGTCGCTCATCAAATATATTAAGATGTAGTTGATGTGAAAACTGCAGACAAATTTACTTGATTTTAAGTATAATAAATTATTAAAGGTTAATAAAATGCTTTTTCTCGATAGGTACATCCGTCATGGCACATTACGGAAGTGACGTCTTCGAATGGTGGAACAAAGCCTTTCGGGAGCTGAGGGACAACGGGAAGTATAACAAATTGTGCGAAGAATCTGCTGCTGCTCACGGTAAGTTTTCGTATTTCATTCTATACAAGTTGTAAAGTTTCTATCAAGGAATTGACTTCCATTCGCATCAATCATAACAAGAATACTGTATATTTATACGTATTTTTTTAATGTCATGTAATGTACGATTGCAGAGAATAAATAAAATCATTTTTGAACAATCGCTTAAAAATGTGTAATGTATAGTTCGCTTGAATACTGTATACGTATAACACGTATAACACGATTTACCATTTGGTTCCTTCCAAGCGTTGTACAACATCATTGCGCTGGTATGCTCCCAGTTCCAAACACTGGCCCTGACCATTCTAGTTACACCTGGTCAATTTCTTGTGTGCAATTCATAACAATACAATTATTGCTCTTTCGGACAATTTTAATATGTTGTTGTAACCGCAGAATACCGTGGAAAATTGAACTGCCTCAGCGATTAGATGGTGAAGACTCTGTCACTAGTGGGATGTCGACTAGCGTACTACACCACTGAAGAGTACAATGTTGCCTTCGTTCCAACGTCAGACGAATGGAGTATTTTAACTTGTTGTATCGTGTGCAAGACGCGTAATTTTATCATGCCAGCGCAGTAAAAATAAAAAATACATGACAAGGCAGCGCATAGGTTTAAAGGTCGATCGCAGAGCGTCGTTTTCTACATGTATGATGTCGTTTATAGTAGAATTAGAGTTCCAGTTGGTTGAAACACAAACATGCCAATTATAAAATGGCCTGTCATGGCTATAACATTTGCAATATGATCAATTTGCAGACTTCTTATTAATAGTGTATTAGTTCGTGTTGATACTTTTTGCCATTTCTTTTATGATCAAAATAAAGATAGTCATGATACGATGTTGTCGTTGTTGTTGTTGTTGCTGTTGTTGTTCTTGATGTTGTTGTTGCTGATAAGAATAAGAATAAGAATAAATTTAGTATTATTTGTAACTTTTCAGTTGGATTGTACATACATTCACCATAAAAGCCCCAAATCACGCAAGTTTCAGACTGTTACAAGTTACAATACGACACAACATTATGTTACAATACTCATAAAATATGTTGTACTCAATAAAATAACGCAAAACCAAAGATACTGTTAAGTAAATTACACAAAATCGCCCCGTGACGCAACTAACTCAGTATGAGGCGCTTTATATTAAAACGTGTACATTGCATTACTATCTTTCATTAAAAAATAAGATACTTTAAATACACTAAAATTAAATCATATAGTTTTAATATTAAAATTGACTGTTGAGACATACACTAAAATCATTAAGTGTTACGGCAGTGTACTAAACACCATAGAATTAATGAGTTTTTGTAGCGATTTGTGTTTGCCATTGGGACGGATAGCTCAGTGAATGATCTTAGTGTATACGGCACATTTCGAATATTTTGTAGTAGCGTATTCATTTTGTGGTCACTACGCTTCATTCTAGCGAAATACGTTTTACACAATTCATTGCGTCTATCATGCAACGTTAGTAAGTTTACCATCTCCAGAATATCCTCGTACACACAACCAGGAAATATAGTTTTGAGACACCTTTTTTTAATTATCTCGATGTTGTCCGATAAATATTTAGGCATATTCAACTACTGGTCTAATCACAGCTACATATATTCTAACCAAGTCAATTTGGTTGATACCAGCACGTTTCAACTGATAGATCATATACACTATCTTTCTTGCCTTTGATACTATTTTATCTACGTGTGCATTCCAACTTAAATCCGATGATACAGTTACGCCGATAACTTTTGCTTGAGTAACTCTCTCAATATCTGTCCCATTTATATCAATATACGGCAGAGATTCTACAAATGTTCTATCTTTACCGAAACATATAACCATTTCTTTTGTCTTATTCGTATTGGTGCGCTTGTCATTATTACTAGACCATCGCTCAATAATGTTGGCAGAATCCTGTATAACAGATATCATACTTTGATTGCATATTTCAAATATGGTGCAATCGTCAACATATTTAAACATAGGACACGATGTTTGCAAATCATTGATATGGACCACAAAATGTTTTGGTCCTGACAAAGTTCCCTGGGGAACGCCCCCATTAGGGTAGCCTGGCTTTGACACCGCGTCGCCGATTTTTACTCTCTGTTCGCGGTCTAGTAGAAACGCTGCCATCCATCGGACCAAGTGTGGTGGTACTTCCATTGCAATCAGTTTATGTATTAGTATATCATGGTTAATTAGGTCAAATGCTTTGCTGTAATCGAGAAATAGCACTCTTACAAAATTGCCCTTTACATCGGTGGTTTCGTATCATTTGTGAAGCATTCCAACAAGAGCGTCCGTGGTACCAGTCCCTAACATACCTCCAAACTGCTTGTCGTCTATTTGTGGTTTAACATAATCATCGACCCACTTTAGCACTAGAGATTCAAAAACCTTAGCCAGAAGCGATATAGGTCTAATGTCATTTTCAACTGTCACTGGAGGGTGTTTCTTCGACAACGGAATAACGGTTGCTGATTTCCAAAATTTTGGCAATACACCTTCCCTGGGCGAGCTGTTGAATATTGCAGTGACCGGTGCCGCAAGAAGGTGCGAACAGTTTTTCAAAGCCCATGGTGGTATATTGTCCGGACCCGTGGCTTTGTTCACTTTGACCTTACTAAGTGCCAACTCAGTGTCAGTCACGCTGCTGGTGAATTCAGCTGGCAGTGGTTCCTTAATGTCAAAGATCGGGTGGGAAGTCTGCAATCTCGGTAAATCTTCACTCACTGACACGAAGAACGCATTCATGGAGTTGACTAAGCTGACTACATCTCCACCAATAATTTAGTTTGACAGCCCCAGTATCTCGTTGAGACTGCCAGATACTTTTCCCATGAGTGACTTCATGTGCTTCCACCAGTCGCGTGACGATGTTTCCTCAATTGATGCTATTTTAGATTGATAGCACCTAATTTAGGTGCTGTGCGATTCACTAAGTTCCGGAGTTTATTGGTCCGTTCCGTGTCACCTGCCTTGCGAGCACGTTGCCTCTGTCTAATGAGGTGTCGGAATCCATCTGTGACCCACGGTTTGTCTGTACTGTGACGTGACACAGTCTTGTACGGACAGCACGTATCCAGTAAATGGTCCATGGTTTCTTGGAATATATTGAACTGTTCCTCGCACGTAGGCAATGTGTACATATACTCCCATCTGGTCTGTGACAGAGCCGAAGTGAACAATGCTCGTTCGTTGTTACCCATGCGCCTGGTAACGGTGTACTGGACCATACCCGTGTAAAGTGTTGGGAACCACGGTGGCACCAATAAGACCATCTTGTGATCTAATGTTCCCAATTCATCAAGCGGATAGCCGTACACAGGTGACATGTTAGACCACATTTTATCCAAAATTGCACAATTACGCGTGGCTGTCTTAACAAGCTGCCCGTATCCATAATGTGTCCGTAAAATGAGTCCTTGAATTCATTAAAATCACCACTGATAATGACACCACAATCTGGGCTACGTCGCAAAACTGTGTCCAGACTAGTTATCAGGTACTCTCGCATAGAGCCATTGTCAGTACCAGGTGGGTGGTAGATGCACGCTAAAATAATGCACGAGTATTTTCTTGGTAGTTTCCTAGGCTTCATTTTAATCCATATCACTTCGTGTTCAGCATCTTCAATATCATGTAACCGGTCATACGCAATGGTCTCGGCCACATAACACGCCACTCCCCCGCCTCCTTTATCCACGCGGTCCTTTCGTTCACAACTGAAGCCTGCCAAACCGACAGATTCCGTTGACATGTAACTCTTGAACCAGGTTTCTGTGACACACACGCAACTCACGTTGTTCGTACGTGCTACCGCGAGCAATTCATCTGATTTATCAATACTTAGTGACCGAGCGTTGAGACTCAGAATCGTTGGTAAGCCCCACCGTGGATTGATCGCAAGCGTGACTAAATTGTTTGCATTCACACCTGTTGTTCTGTGTTGTGGTATGCTACGGCAACGGGTGATTTATAGGTCGACTATTGAGAGCTCCGTATTCCGTGCATGGCATGGCCGTGTTATTTCGGCCGCTTACCTAGTCCCTTTTCGTATGATGTTTGCTTCTGTGGCCCTTTTGACCACATACAAAGCACGACACCGCATTCGCATGTCGACAAGTCTGGGTGACGTGATTTGTCTCCCCACACTTGTTACACTGGCCAGCAATACGCACGTAGCCAGGCAGTTGCACGGTCACCCGATTAGAAGGGCGAGTAGCGTGCGTACCTCGGTCCTGTTTCGGTGGTCGTTGGTCGTTGTTGTTGTTGTGGTGGTGGTGGTGGTGGTAGTCGTCGTATTGGTGGTGGTGGTGGTGGTCGTCGTGGTAAACAGTTATAGCCTGAATTCATACGCGTATAATTAACGCCATGTTACCCTATGTATTACAAATGTGTTGTTGTCGTCCTAAGTCACCTTTGTACTCGTAGTTGCTGACATATTTAACTACTAGTCAGCCGAATAGTTGATACCGAAATGTGTGTGTTTGTGTGCGTGCGTGCTTTTTCTAGTGTATTCTGCGACTATAATAAGACCCATTAAGACCGAATACTACAGTTGCTAGAAGCCCTTCCTCGGTGTGATCACGGTGTTTCTGCCAGAATATGTGCAGTTTTCGTTAGTATAATATTACATTATATAAAATGTATTCGATTATATATACAGTGAATAACATAAGTGTTGAGGTTACTCCGCAGCACCGGTTTGTAAAGCAGTATCATTCCCGGCGTCAATGTGTGTTATCACATAGTACAGCGAATTTAGAACATTTTATCAAGACATTCCACAAATGGTGGCATTCTTCCACCAAATCGTAGTCTTCAGAAAGATAGCAACTCGTTGTTACCATGATGCAACGTGCGCTAGTGTAGCAGGGAAATGAGGAGCAGTTGGATCAACACTGTAGTCGTCTCCCATTTTGGTTTACAAGGGTCACACCTTATCATAGTTGTCTTAACTGCTGAAGGCATTAACTTCTCAAAAATTTGGCATAGCGTTGAAAAATTATGCCTCTGCGAGTATATTAATTGTGAGTTACTTATACATATATATTACTTACTTACTATTACATTAGCGCACTTTTTGTCAACATCGCGTAATATACACATAAAGAGCACACGAAGTACACCTGTCTCGGTTTTTCACATTGCATTTAATTATTTTAATTCGTATAATTTCAGAATTTAACACCGTGCCATGCAAGCAAAACCTAGGTACATATCAACATAAATATTTACAACAGGCTGCTTTAATAACACATTCCACATATCCACATCCCAAACGGGTATGTGCACCTAGCTTACTCAAGTGCATTCTACACATTTTTTTTCTCTGAAAAAACTGCGAACACTTTAAACCGATTCAAAGATATTATGCTGCCCGACTGTTGACCAACAAAACAGATCACATTGACGTCTATTTGCGGCCACACTTAAGCATCTACAATCCAGCATCGGGAAATACTACATTCGACATTGCCAGCACGTGACATGCAAGACATCGTTTTGTCAACTGGTGAAAATTTGTGAGTCCTGAAATACTACTCAATCATTCACCAGCATTCGGTTGCCCGAGTACGTGTATAGTATGTTCAAATAAGATATATTTGTTCGTCGAAATAGTATCACAGTCAATAGATACACCGAAACACGCGTTGGTATGTTGTTTTCCTGCTAGCCAATACTCAGTTTGTTAGCAATGTAAACATTTGTTTACTTTCTGTACATTTTGTTTCATTGGCTAAGTTGATTAAGTCATAATATGTATTGCCTATCACATTGTAGTACTCTTGCGCGAAGACAAACCATGTTGAAGTACGTAAATCAAACATGCGCACACGTAACACGCTATGCTGTTAAACCATGCATTGCTTGTAAATGTTACTATAAAACTAACATTTAATTACTATGTTATTTTGAACATGTGAACATACAAATATATAGAATTATCTCACATGGAAACTTACACACCTGATTAATATACGCAATTACAATCCCTGATAAGTTCACGTGAATACAATATTCACGGTTACACGTACTACAATATGTACTACTTACTAAGTACAAACAACAACTTATAACATTGTTTTTCAATGATGAATGTCGTAGTAAACTTGTTTTGCTACTAAACGTCGCAAATAAAATATTTATTTGACACAAGGCGAGGAAAGAGAAGAGACGAGGTGTCAAATGAATTAATACATTAGTGAACACATTACCAAATAAACTACAAATTACTGAATACTGAAGTGATTAATTTACATAATAAAAATCACAGATAAAACCAGTAAATAAATTATGTTAACGAATAAATAAGTGATTCAATTAGTGACTCAATTAACGAATCTGTTATGATTAAATTAATTATTACAATAGTGATTAAACGGGTGCATATATTATTGAATTAACATAATAAATAGATAAATAAATAAATTTGAAAGTAAATGTTACAGTGAGGTGAATGTGACTGGATGCATTATTGTCTCTGACGTAGTGTCAGGTGGGCTTATTTCAATAACTAGTAGACGAATATAGATTTATGTCTCTAATAAATAATAAGTATTGAGACTGAGTTAGTGAGTTAGCACGTAAGTAAATAATAACTGAATAAGTGAGTGAGTGAATGAGTGGGTTGGTGGGTGGGTGAGTGAGTGAGTGAGTGAATGAGTGAGTGAGTGAGTGAGTGAGTGAGTGAGTGAGTGAGTGAGTGAGTGAGTGAGTGAGTGAGTGAGTGAGTGAGTGAGTGAGTGAGTGAGTATGTGAGTGGTTGAGTGAGTGAGTGAATGAGTGTGTGAGTGAGTGAGTGAGTGAGTGAGTGAGTGGGTGGGTGGGTGAGTGGGTGAGTGAGTGAGTGAGTGAGTGAGTGAATGAGTGAGTGTGTGAGTGAGTGAGTATGTGAGTGGGTGAGTGAGTGGGTGAATGAGTGAGTGACTGAGTGAGTGAGTGAGTGAGTGAGTGTGTGTGTGAGTGAGTGAGTGTGTGAGTGAGTGAGTGAGTGAGTGGGTGGTTGGGTGGGTGGGTGGGTGAGTGAGTGAGTGAGTGAGTGAGTGAGTGAGTGAGTGAGTGAGTGAGTGAGTGAGTGAGTGAGTGAGTGAGTGAGTGAGTGAGTGAGTGAGTGAGTGAGTGAGTGAGTGGGTGGGTGGGCGGGCGGGCGAGCGAGCGAGCGAGCGAGTGAGTGGGTGGGTGAGCTACTGAGCGATCGAGCCACCCAGCCAACCAGCCAGTCTGTCAGTCAATCAGACAGTAAGCAAATTAGGAATGAATGAATGTGTCGGTGAATGAAAATAAGTAATAAAATAAACATCAGACAGGATGAGTGCGAGATATATGAACATAGACGCCTGGGTAGGAAAGGGTCCACATTAAGAAAACACACTCAGTCCTCAAGTTATTTCAGAGACGGGCCCAGCTCTGTGTTTATCTCGATAGACGAGATGTTGGCGGATAGATCAGCCAACTCGGTGCCACCACTTGGGACGCTGCGGGAGGCCGTCGACGTCGTGATGTCGGTGGAGCGACGCGGCATGCAGCAGGCGAACGTCTCGTAGAGGCACCACCGGTACATGGGCATGAGGAAGGCGTACACGAACGGGTTAGCGACCGAGTTGAGGTTGGACAGGAACACGCCGATCTTCTGAAAAGTAGTCAGACAATCCATAATTGTGTACATACAGTAAAGGTCGAATAAGCCGGATTCAATCGGATGAAGAGATTTAATCCGAGTTATGCGAGAATCCGACTTAACCGAAGATTATATATCCCAGCGCTAACACCAAAGTCAGCCCTCTAAAAGCCCGTAGGTAAATGACGCCTGAACGTGACTGGATACTGCGGCAATTCTACATATGTTGATGTTCCCAAGCAACAAACACAACGTTACGCAGTGTTATAATAGTTATGTGCTTAATTTTGGCACGAACCTCTAGCGGTATAGCTTATGATTACCTTAGCCCCGCTCAGACTATTGACTTCGACAACTTCTACTACTTTTACAACAATCGCCGATATCTACAACTTTCCAGTTGTCAGTGTGAGCGCTCTTAATTGTTGGGTACAACTTCTACAACAGGTGTTGTATCAAATTCGAAAAATGTATCTGATCCAACATTTGTCCGTAGTCTGAGCGCTAACCACAAATCAACGTTACGCACAGTTGGTAGTGCGACCGCACATAATTGTCAGGTACAGCGTCTACAACTTCTACAAGAGTACGTATAACGTACCGTCTCGACCAGCCAACCAGTGCAATCACCACCCGACATGGCAGAATGGGATGGAGCAAAAGAAGAGGAGCTAATTGAAATGTGGCGGGCGTCCCTCATACTACACGCAACGACAGCAAAGTCCTACACAAACAGGGAATAAGTATGCGGATGTTTCAACACGTCCCGTAAACTGTTTTAATCGACTCAAAGTCACTGCAGTCTGCAGACGCAGCGGCAGTGTAACATTTACAATTATTCCAAGTACACTATTCAATAAGGGAATATTATCACCCACCGTCAGATTTTCCAAGAATTATCGGGTTCCCATGGTTACCCTTATGCAAGTCATTTAGTATTTAATATCTGACATTCTTTTCATATAAACTTAAGACACTGCAAAGTTGGTTAAGATATAACAAGTAGTTTTTAAGATATAACAGTTGACATTTCACGAGGAGCTTATGTCCTTATCTCGGCTCGCTTCGACAATATTGCCAAAACAGCTGGTTTGAAAATAGATGTTTTGCTTACAATTCGAACATGTTAATAAACACAAGCTGGCGGACAATATACCTTCAACATATATATTTAGCATAGTCTGAACAACATGAAATAAATAAATAAACAAGAAACAATGAAACAGACTGCCTATTTTAAATTAGTATTATTTTAATTTGTTGCGTTTGCCTAAATGTTAGACTAGGTAAATGTATTTGAAGTAACAATCAATGTATTAAAATAAAAGTATGACTAATACATACGACGGTAGGCACATATTAAACCATTTATTACAAAGAAAGCAATGACTAATTATGATATTAACGAAATCCGCTCTCGGTGCAGGAGGCTACCTGAATAGGCGTGCCGAGTTCGTAGACAGTGACGCCGGTGTAGCCGAGCAGGTAGTAGTTGAGGTCGTAACCGATGCTGGTGATGAAAATGATTGTGACAGCGATGGCCGTCTTCGTCAGCTCCGTGCTGGCGCGGTCCATGATGCTCGAGTGTCCCAACTTCTTGACCTGTATAACGCATCTGAATTTTTTTATTTTAGATGTATACAATTGTCGAAAAAGGGCAAGAAGAAGTGTAACATTTATAATTACTTGTCCTGTGACACATAACAAACCACTACAATACCGTATAATACAGTACAAATTTACGCATGTGACATCACATGAAATACATAAGACATAATTTTCATGCCCAAATCATGGCAGGTCGGTCGTAAAAAAGAAGCTAAAGTAAAAATATAATAATAATCTTAATGTTACTGGTAATTGTTTTGTCTTGTTACTGATCGTTTAGTCGTCTTGCCATTCATCGTATTACCAACTCCTACTTATAATTGTCTTGGTAATGATGGCAATGATGATGATGGTGGTTGTGCTGGCTGCGGCTGTGATGATGCGGCGATAATCATCATGATCACGATAGTAATTATGGCTGTAGTTGAGGATCGCAATAACAGTAATGATAAACATTCTATTTTCACGATAAACGTTCTAAAAAGTCTATATAATTTAAATTCCTAAGGGTCGTTTGTTTAAAACATAGATACATAACGGCAAACATAATATGCTAAAATTATTAATTACATGGAAGACAATATTGTATAATACAGTAAAGACATTTTTTAATGTATCAAATAAAGCGCTTTCAGTGTGCATAAAGATAACCGATAACATACATAGAACCACATAAATACGTTAACTAAAGATGTGCTCTTGTGGTATTGTGTGTCATTATCGTCAAAGACCTATTAAGGATAACCCGTGCAATCAAAATGTAGGACATTGGTCTAATAGTTAAAGCACCAGACTGTCAATCGAAACTATTGGGGTTTGAATCAACCTCCGCCCATTTCAACATTTGGCCTATTTCGTTCACACCACTTTGCCTGTGTCTTTCAGAAGAGACAATACAAGTCGTTGGTTCCTTCTTCGTGATATCTATCCCAGGGGAAATACCATATCCCACACATGGAAATGCAAAAGCCTTCGTCAGGGACTCAGAGAGGTAATGGTGTCATTCTACAAAAACCCGTGCCGGCCCTTTATTGGCTGCTGCTAAAAACACTTGATGTGAAAGAGGAATAAACGTCATGAACTCCTTGTCAACATCGGATACCGGCGCTGTATAAGATCATATTATTACTATAATAATAATAATAATTATTATTATTATTAATTGTTAACGATATTGTTCTATACCGACCTTTAGTCGTTTGTTGAGCTGGTTGATGACGAGGCCATAGAGCCCGGCCATGAAGACGACGGGAATGAGGTAGGTGGTGATGTACGTGAAGATGACGAAGCCGAAAAAGTAGGCCTCGACGGCCGTGCCACTGAAGGCGTACTCGTTCACACACTCCCCGTCGGGCGTCAGTCGCGTCTGTCAGTCACAATTGCATTAGTAATTATATGAACCGGCACTACCTTTAAAGAAGCAAACATAATACCGTTATTTAAAAAAGGTTCGAGAAACAAGTCAAATAATTATAGACCAGTTAATTTAACATCGGTGATTTGTAAATTATTAGAAAGACTAATTAAAGATCACATGGTGGATTTTCTTGTTAAACATAACTTGATAAACCCATCTCAACATGGGTTACTAAAAGCGAGGTCATGCTTAACAAATATGTTATGTTTTTTGGAAGATATCACTAAGTGGGTAGATGATGGATCATCAGTAGATATCATCTACTAAGATTTTCAAAAAGCTTTCGACAAAGTGCCACATCAAAGATTACTGCTTAAACTAAAGGCATAGGAAATGGTATAATTAACTGGATAAAAAAATCGCTGTTTGACAGAAGACAACGGGTAGTTGTTGATGGGGAGGCTTCAAACTGGAAATCAGTTTTGAGTGGGGTTCCACAGGGATCAGTACTGGGTCCTATATTATTCTTAATATATATAAACGATTTGGACGATGATATAGCTAGCAAGGTGTTGAAATTTGCAGATGATACAAAAGTGTTTAGAAGGATTAAAAGTGATGGAGATAGACAGCATTTACAAGATGATCTTGACAGGTTGATCAAAATTAATGGTCTGAAAAGTGGCAAATGTTGTTCAATTTTGGGAAATGTAAATGCCTTCATACAGGACATGGGAACGAATATGTAGAATATACAATGGGGGGAACTGTACTAAGTACTAATGTAAAAGAAAAAGACTTAGGGCTGACAATTAGTGCTGACATGAAGGTTTCAGAGCACTGTGGAATTGCAGCTTCAAAAGAAAATCAAATCTTTGGATTGATTAGGCGAAATATAGCATATAAAGAAAAAGAACTAATAATACCGCTGTACAAAACAATAGTTAGGCCTCATTTAGAATATTGTATACAAGCGTGGAGGCCATACCGCAAGAAGGATATATATATATATATGCGAGTACAGAGGAGAGCGACTAAAACGATACAAAAACTGAGGATCTTAGTTATGAAAAACGCCTAAAAGAATGTGGTTTAACAACATTAGAGACCAGGAGATTGAGAGGAGATCAGATAGAAATGTTAAAAATATTGAATGGTTATGAAAATATTAATAGAAATATGTTTTTTTTCAGTTAAGAAAGATAAAAAGACTAGAGGACATCAAGTAAAGGAGCAGTGTAGATTAGACGTAAGAAAGTTCTAATTTTCACAAAGGACTGTGAATGAATGGAACAGATTATCTGATGATTGTGTGGGTGCTAGTAGTGTGAATATGTTTAAAAATAAAATCGACACATACCTCAGAAGGGCTGGATATATGTAGATCAGCGATAGAAATAAGCCAGAATATTTACTTGTCCGCCGGACAAGTAAGTTTTGAAATCTACTTGTCCGCCAAAAATATCACTTGTCCGAATGATTGTCAAGGGGATTCGAAGCTTAGGAAAAAACCATAAAAAAGTATGTCTTATTTTTATGACAACAAGTACAATGTTCCTGCTGTTTCGTTGCATGTACATCTGAGTGACTTGTGATCAAAGACACAATTTGATTTAATCTGCAAATTTTGAAATTGCAAAATTATATTTGCAACTATTTTTTTCGGTCCATTATCATTACTATATATATATATATATATATATATATATATATATTCGTCACGAATATTAAAAGGTAGACACTTTACATGATGTATACCAATATTTTAGTGATGCTGATATGAACGCTTTTATTAATAACAAATAATTATTACGATAATAGGAATGATACAGTTGTTATCCTTGCTATTTGTTATAATGTTGCAAAAACTTTTTTTTTAATACGGTATATACACATATAACATATAACACTGCTGTACAATTTTGGCATCAGTTTGTCATTGAAGATGGCACTCAACCATCAGGAACACGACCAATGCAAAGCCAGGAAATGTCACAAAAATCATAATAAACTATAATATAATCTGATATTATTTTGTTCAATCTCTATGAATTTCAATATTAACAAACCAAACGAAGATAATATTCAATTGATCACGAGCAAACAAACGCATATTTTTACCAAATTTTATATTACCATTTCAACGATGTATAAACAGTTTTAACGGTGCCCGAATTACATCTACCAGGCGGAATATAATTTATAGATTTAGTTACGACGTAACGTCGCTGCCGCGCGCAGACCGCCGTAGTTGGCGGAAGCCGACATGTCAACGGCGGTTGGCACCCCTGCCACGCGTCTTGCGTAAAATTTGGCTTCGAAAACTCGCAATTTATGGTTAGAATAAACGTTACATAGACACAACACTTCTGAAATGTCATTAATATTCCGTTTATCAACCGTCACCATAGATTTACCGGAGAGCCAGTTACAAGTTTTGAACATTTTTATCGATTTGGGACTGGATCGGCTAACGACGTTCGATGACTTGGAAGACTACCGAGTCCGCGTGGGTTAGGCGTAATAATGGTTAAAACTATACAATTATTAAAATAACAGGTAGCGATACAAAATCTATTATTTCCAAAGTTCGTTAAATGTGATCCGTGGGTTGTACGTCGGCCAAACTGAACGATTTACGATTTTATGAAATACAGCCTCGATCAACGATGGCTGATGCGGAGTCTGTCCTACGCGTGTGACAGAGCTAGGTCGGTGCACTCAGCGGATGACCGTGTTAACACAGGCACTAAACTTGGTCGAACGCTGAAGTACAACACACTGGCGGCGGAACGACAAGACGCCGACACACTAACAAGATTGTAACGTGCGCGATTGCTAGCGAACTTCATTTACGTTTGAATTTCCTCAAATAAAAAGTTTGCAATGATGCATGCGTCACTATTTACTGTAAATGTTCACTTGTCCACCGGATAACCATGTAGAGTCATTCTACTTGTCCGGGCCAAAAATCACTTGTCCCGGACAAACGGACAAGTGCTATTTCGAACGCTGTAGATAAAAGGGTTGGACTCTCGATAAGCCAAAGGGCTTCCTTGTCCACCTGCCATCTAGAGTTAATTCTCTGGATGGCAATCTTGTTAAATCTACCTACGCCTATAAACTATGATTACCGATAACGGCTATATGACTGCTGGCAACCTTCAAATTTAACTGAAATAACTCTCATTCTTACGACTATTAAAAAGCAACATGAGACGCACCAAGGAAGTGAAAGCAAGTGGAAATCATTACATGTGTTGCACATGGCGAAGCCTGCACAGTGCCCAGCTAATTCAGTCCATTCATATGTTTGTTATAATACTTGATTTGTCATAAATATCCAATCAAACAGATGTAAACCAAATTAATGAAGTAGAGTGAATTCCAAAGAGTTATTTGCTTCAAACTCTGGGAACAAAACATAGATGGGAACAAAATATTTGAAGCTGACTGTTTTCTGCATTAATGAAAAATGAATGTAAATGTGCCGGAATTTTGATAAGTGATTCTGATAGCTAATGATACTGACAACAAAACATCACAGGTCATCCTACAAAGAGTTACCCGATAGGAACACTCGTACCGTACCTGAATGTACGTGCCGTGGGTGATGACGACAACGCTAACGTAGAGCGCAAGAAACAACAGCGCCATCTTGCGACGAGACATCATGTTGATAGAGCCGTGGGCAAAGGGTCTGCACACCGCCAGGTAGCGCTCTAGGGCGATCAGCATGAGGTTGTAGGTGGACAAGGTGACGCCGCCCCAGTAGAAGGCTTGTCCGTGCCAGCAGTAGCACACGAACACGTCGATGTAATAAAAGCCGGTTACCCACATAAACGGCTGTCGACAAACAGATTGCCGGGTAAAAGGCAAACATTGGTTAATGTATAAGGTAAATAAAAGGTACGTTTTTATATAGTACATAATATAGCTTGACTCCCTGGCATATTGTTCGATCGAACACCATCTCAAGTTCTCTGGGAAACATTCAGTCGCGCTACAATGATTGTGCGAAGAATATTCGCACACAAATATCCACCACTCATTCGTACAGTTGAGTGAACTGGAGCAACGTAGCGCGAAAGAACTTGCTTTTTCGATCTATATATACAGCTACAGTAACAGTGTTATACTTCGTATATTCATTGTTATTGTTCCACCACCAGAGAAGGTATCAAGGGGGAATTTACAGAACAGTAAATCACCAGGTGAAAAACGTTATATTTCCCCTTTATAGTTGAAGATGTATGCCCCAGTGGTATGCCATTGATTAAGAAAACCGTAAACTACATATGCCGTAAAACTTAATTGAATGCTATAGTGTGTATTTTCGAATAATAGTAATACTAAACAAAAACGAGAATAGTAAGATCACGGACAGACGTGGTGTGTATAACGTATAATCAAACAAAGACTTTATGAATACTACTACAAATTCAGTGTCACAACATCTTATAAAAAGTCGTTTTGTAAAACAACACCAATCATTGTAGCTATATTCCTTTAACGTTCCAGTCATGATTTGTGGATAAAGAATTTTGGCTATCTGCATTCGAAGTTGAATTACTCGGATGGTGTCCGATTTCAATAATAATATGGTCACCTTTGTATCATTTGCCATTACTGATATTGTTTTCGATTGCGACCGGGAAAACGGTATTTGGCAAATGAAATTTGAATCGATTTTAGGAACACCAATGCAAAGACATGTATGTTGACTAGTAATACATTATTATCCTGAATTATGTTAACCTGTTGTATAACTTCCTTATCTCTTCTTTAGCTTAATTGACTAACAGACCGGTTATACATTTTATGCAAATGTTGTGGAGTATCTGCAAGTGTTGATAGTGACTTAATCCAGTATACAACTGGATGCTCACATGTTTTGTTACCGTACCTGCTTAATCAAGATGGCCGCCATGAGGCAAACCCAGGCGTCGGCGATGGACTGATGACGTAGCAAGACGAGAATGACTCGGGAGAATCCCTTGTAGTTGAGAAAGAGTACGATCAGTGTCAATGTGTTCGCGATGCAGCCAATGATCGTGAAAAGCAACTGAACATCGTTGAAGATCTGCATAATAAAATACACACATTAGTAGTCAGTAACATATAAAAACATCACGCACATTCCTCAACTGAGCCGCCATTCCAACACTGTGACAATTTATTTACAAAAAATTAACAGAGACAACTGGCGAGGTGGTACAAACGATTACAATGTTTGACAATGTCTTTGTTCTTTACGACATTTCACCTGTGCATTCGTGTAACGAAAAATCGTTTCAAACAAAAGCTAACTTTGTCTCGTTTACGATAAACATGTCTACGCAAAACTATCCTCAACAGTATGCACAGCAATTATAGGAATTGAGAGATACAATGACACTTGTTAAGAGTTTACTAAATGAAATAAATATGTGTACAATATCCACCATTTTATTTGAACCGGTAAATTCTTTAATGCTTTAAAATAAATATATACATTTTAGTTTTTGTTCATTTTTATTTAAACTATGTTATGTTCGTTTTTGTTTGAAATGTAGTTTTATTCGTTTTTGTTTGAAACATCTTAATCAACCATACCCAATCAATCGAGTGTACCACTTCGCCAACCTCCCATTTTAAATATGGCATTGATGATATAATCAATTATCAATAATATGCTTGGAAATGTATTTTCTGTGCTCGACTTACTCAAGTTAATGTGATAAGAAAACATATTTTGCCGAATTTCAACCAACCTTGATCTAAAGTTATGAATAATTTCAGTCATGCTTCAACTGGCATAACATCTTAATCAGTATACCATCCTTAAGTCATATATTAATATGTTTAAACGAATAGTATTCGCGCTGCAATTGCATTGTGGCCGAATGCTTCACACAAAGGTGTCATTGGTGTTGAAAAGAACAGAGTTGCCGGGGTATGATGCATGCAACATTTTATGTGGCCCTAATGAGAACTTATGTTTACTTTTAAGGTGTCATTTATTATGCCCCTTCCGAATGAGCTTTACATTTAAATGGCGCAATATGTAAAACCCATAGTGTATTGGTTATACGTGTCATTACTTGAGGATGGATTTGTCCACGTGCCTACTAACCTCCATCCACAGCGATTGGTCGATTTCGACGTCCGGTTGCGTAGTCGAAACCGCACACGTTCCGTTAGTGTTGTCACACCTTGCCGCCGATCCGTTGGTAGCGCGTCCGACAGCTTTGACATCAGAACTGCTGAAAAGCCGCCTCGACACTCCGATGGGGGCGTCGTTTGCCTCCGTCGTATACCCTTTGTAGACATGCGTGACGGCCAGCAGTAATACCACGACATGACGCATCACCGTACGTGACGTCATCGTGGACCTGAAACACACCGATGGTACTTACACGCACAGATGTACTCAAGTTAAGTTTTTTGCCAGGTTCATTCCTCCCTGCCAGCATATCTTGCTGAGGCACCCAGAAAAGCGACGGCCATAAACTAAACCCGACGCCGGGAAATGTCTACTGTTTTGTGTGTGCCAGTGCTGAGTCAGCATCGCAGGAGACGAGGAAATGAAGGAGGCGTGCGGGGAATGGCAACGATGCACGACAACTACAATATATGGAATTGTTTATTCATTCATATTTTATATATATTATTTGATTTAATTTGATTTCGTTTACAATTGTACTATCTTAGACTCATTTTGTTTTATATAAATACCTAGTTTATTTGTTATTATTATACAAGAATTATAGCTATAATGGTTTATTCTAATCGACGCTATTTAAACGTTCTTTCGGACAAAAGTTACATTTACAACACTAGTTCTTACGTATGTGTACACAATTACATTTTTTTACTGTAGACAGTTTTTGTTGTAGACTCTGTAAACACTATTGAACAGAGTCTTACTCTAGATACCAGTGTGTAAATAAAGTTCATTATTATTATTTATTATTAAATATAGAGGGTCACTGTGATTCAAGGAGTCGACTCGACATAAACAAGCGAGAGTTTCGTTTATCTATAAGAAGGTGGAGCTGCAGGTGGAATCACAACATTGACCAACCGACGGAACTAAATTTCGTTGCTGCTCTGGCGGTCTCCCCCAGGGCTACATGCTAGTGTTGTAATCGCACCCACCACGTCCACACTCGTGTAAACAACAGTGTAACTATTGACACCAGCACACATATCACACAGCATCGTTCGTCCAAACATAGATCTTTAGACCCATTGCACACAGTCTGTGCGACATATCACACAGTGGATGATTCGCAAGACAGGGAGCCGAGGAAGACCGGGCAGACAGGAAACTTTCAAACAATCACAGTAGTCACATGGTGATTTGTAAAATGTCATGGATGTGCACAAACTGTGTTCTTCCCGTTGTCATAAATTGGTATAACAAAATGGAATAACAATACCAACTAGCCAGCAGATCATTCAAAACACGCAGTCGAACTGCAGTGACAGTGTTTATTTACCGTATCTGGGTACCTGGTTAAGCACGATCAAGCACTGGTCCAAGGTAACAGACTGATCTACACTGTATTTCGGACACATTCAAACACTCCACGCTTGAACGACATTGCAGGGAACACTGCTGTTCTCGGCACGGCCACGCAATTGTCAACTAAGCTGAGATGTCCACGTGGCTTTCAAGAGAAACAACACACATGGAGAATGACCGGATATTGGCCACCGAATCACGATAACACGCCTCAAAGATCGTGTCAGAATAACCGGAACTATCATTATATAAAATTGCTTGAGTCATAGTTGGCTAACCAGTATCACAACGCTTCAGTTCACAGCGAATATACATTGGAAGGTCCATTGGCTACAGGTGGAAGCAGCCAATGCTCTAGTGTTCCCCTATTTTGAATACTTCACCGCCGATATAAATTTGTCGGGCACGGTCGTAAAGAACAAAGGTATTTTGGTACAGAAAGATCCATTTATTCCCCACAGACCAACGTCTGGAATATTGGGTATGAATGTTTTGGGTGACATTGTGACGCTGTCGCACAAAGGTCGTGTAATTACCATTGAACTATGCCACAAGTGCCAGTCAACAACGTGTTTAATTGTTGTACACTGCATAATGGATATACACAAATGGCACAGGAAAGTGACTGCAATAGATTAACGCTTACACAATTACCACAGAATCGGATCGCTCGAACGTAACTAAATCACCAAATAATATCGTCGATAATATCGTTTGATCACAACTCACGTGTCTATCTATGCATCGTTACGGATGTCATGTCTCGTTGTGTGTGGTTCTCAGGCGTCACGTCGCGAATGTCACGAGTCTGATGTTTCGTTCCCGGGCGTCGTGTCACGAATGTCACGCCACGTCGTTCTCGGGCGTCGCGTCACGGATATCACTCGTCTGGTGTGTCGTTTCCGGGCGTCGCGTCGATCAGGAATATTACGCCACGTGATGTGCCGTAGTAGACTGTTCTACAGCCCTTATATACTAACTGTTCGGCGTCAAGCCACAACGATCACTCTGTCCAACTGTCCTGGACGAGCTGCACGTTATGCAATAAAAGACATGAGATGCAGCGCAAACAGGGAACAACACAAGACAAACTATATGTATTACTCCTACATCACCACAACAGCCCCCTCACAAGATGACACCTCACATTTTATTTTACATGACGATTACTTCAAACAAAGTTCAGTAATTCTCTACACCCCGCAGCGGCTAAGGAAATCTGCAGTTGTGTTATATCTACCCTTAACAAAACTGCACACGATAACGGTACATTTGCAGTGCAGGGCCCAGCGCATAACACGATCATTGTTGATGTTAGTACAATTCATAAAGGCTAAAGGCTGCGAGAAATGAAATTGTTATTTCCCATCTTATTTATAATAACTTCCTGACTCGGCACTGGTTCTGCATAAAATACAGTTTTCGCATTTAATCTGCAGAAATCAATTCAGCATATAACCGACCCGTCCGATTTCCTCACTAGAACAGGGAGACTGGCATATTCCGACATAGACGACTCAATGATATGTCTTTAATATCTCACTGACTTCGTTATCCATCTCCTCTTTCAGCGCATATGGTACTGGGTAAGCTTTGACTCTGAAAGGGACGTCGTCGATCAATTCGATTGTACATTCCGTTAGGTCCGACTTCCCTGGAATGTCTGTCAATACATCGCTGTACTCTCTCAACAAGTCTCCTACTTCCCGTCGTTGGTCTTGATCAAGTTATGGGCTGATCTTGGCTGATCTCTTCCCATGTCTGTGTGGTCATGAGTAGACAATATTTCATGTCGACACATGTCCTCTGCAGCCTTCGTGCAGCCACAGTTGATGATCGCTCAGCAAACTGTGCCTGCAGGTGGCAGTGTCATCAACTGCACCTCCCATTCAGACACGTTCTCCTTTCGAATCCAGCCGAAGTCTAATGAACTGGGCAAGTGTGGTGTTCCAGCAGGGCCTGATCCCAGACGTGGCACGCCTTGTAGTCCACTCACAGTACAATAACGTTCCTCTCGATGTTTGGAAGAACGTCTCTCAGGATATATGTCGAGGAACTGTCTGCACGAGCACACATCGCAGACGTTACAGCACTGAAAGCATTCCATGATGCCCAATCGTGCGTTTGCTTCTTTCAACGAAACACGATGTTGTTTCACACCCGGTCAGTGCATGGAAGACAGGCAGTGTCTTGCTCTTGTCAAGACCAAGCTCGTGTGCAACACCAGTTACATGTACGTATCGGAATGATTTCCCTGGTTGGGTCCATAGATCGCTACCACAAGATTTTCACAGCCAAGTCTACAAGCGAAGCTGACGGCTAGCACAACAATATCAGTGTCAACTCTTCTCATGACAGTCTTCCTTGCGTGACACCATCGGCAGCATGCAGCAGCATCCGGGTGTAGGTCACTTCGTTTATACACGATGATAGCTGGACTATTACCACAATTTAAACAACTTTCGTTTTCTTTTATTCAAATACGCCATGGACGTCCGCAGGGAGCACTTGCCCCCCTGGGTCTAAATTTGTTGACGTATATTCGTCAGTTAAAGTATATGTTAGGTTTTTGTTAGCATTACGTTTTATGTAATATCTTTACTTATAATATATATATATATATATATATATATTTTTTTTAATGGCTGCCATTTCTGAACGCAGCCAAATATGGAATGCTTCCAATCTTTAAACTGGTTTCCTTGGTTTATAAAACAGATCAGCAAAGTGTCTTGCTTTTATCAAAAAGTGAACAATCGTTTCACATATCCGCTGGACTAGCTCATGGGACCTCGCACAGATCTTCCGTACACCAATTCAAAAGGTGGAAATCCTAAACTCTCCTGGGGAACTTTCCTGTAGAGGAACAATACCGCTGGTATATATCTATCCCAATCACGTGATTTCTCGGCTGCCATCTTTCGCAGCATTCGACGAATTGTGTCATTGAATCACTAAGCCGTTACACTGTGCATGATATGGAGTTGTGTGAAGCTGTCGAACAGAAAATAGACGCGAAATCTCATGCATAAGATTTGAAACGAACTGAGATCATCGGTCGCTCCATATATCTCTAGGAATGCCTATCCTGCTGAATATGATTACCAATTCTTTTGCACACTCTATAGTATCAATGCCTTTCATGGGAACGGCTTCTGGATATCGTGTGGCGCAATCAACCAACGTCAAAATCCAGCTATGTTTTCGTCCGGACATTTCGTCCACTTCATTCAGCTCGTGAACAGTCCTCTCGTCATTGAAAGTATCAACGTCTACTGTTTTCTCTACTCTTACAGTGGTTGGTAAGCTTTGTGAGCGTGTCACTACTGCCGCTGTCCCCTCATGGTCGCCATTGATTTTGTTCATGTTTACTGTTTTCTCTGCGCGTATAGTAGTAGGAGGCCATCCATTCAGCTCACGAAAAGTCATCTCGTTATTGATTTTATCAATGTCTACTGTTTTCTCTACTCTTACAGTGGTTGGTAAGTCTCTTGTCATCTCATGATCAGTCATCTCATCATTGATAGTATCAACGTCTACTGTTTTCTCTATTCTTACAGTGGTTGGTAAGTCTCTCGTCATCTCATGATCAGTCATCTCATCATTGATAGTATCAACGTCTACTGTTTTCTCTATTCTTACAGTGGTTGGTAAGTCTCTCGTCATCTCATGATCAGTCATCTCATCATTGATAGTATCAACGTCTACTGTTTTCTCTACTCTTACAGTGGTTGGTAAGTCTCTTGTCATCTCACGATCAGTCATCTCATCATTGATTTTACCAACGTCTACTGTTTTCTCTACTCTTACAGTGGTTGGTAAGTCTCTTGTCATCTCATGATCAGTCATCTCATCATTGATAGTATCAACGTCTACTGTTTTCTCTATTCTTACAGTGGTTGGTAAGTCTCTCGTCATCTCATGATCAGTCATCTCATCATTGATAGTATCAACGTCTACTGTTTTCTCTACTCGTACAGTGGTTGGTAAGTCTCTCGTCATCTCATGATCAGTCATCTCGTCATTGATAGTATCAACGTCTACTGTTTTCTCTACTCTTACAGTGGTTGGTAAGTCTCTTGTCATCTCACGATCAGTCACCTCATCATTGATTTTACCAACGTCTACTGTTTTCTCTACTCTTACAGTGGTTGGTAAGTCTCTCGTCATCTCATGATCAGTCATCTCTTCATTGATAGTATCAACGTCTACTGTTTTCTCTACTCTTACAGTGGTTGGTAAGTCTCTCGTCATCTCATGATCAGTCATCTCGTCATTGATAGTATCAACGTCTACTGTTTTCTCTACTCTTACAGTGGTTGGTAAGTCTCTCGTCATCTCATGATCAGTCATCTCGTCATTGATAGTATTAACGTCTACTGTTTTCTCTACTCTTACAGTGGTTGGTAAGTCTCTCGTCATCTCATGATCAGTCATCTCGTCATTGATAGTATCAACGTCTACTGTTTTCTCTACTCTTACAGTGGTTGGTAAGTCTCTCGTCATCTCATGATCAGTCATCTCGTCATTGATAGTATCAACGTCTACTGTTTTCTCTACTCTTACAGTGGTTGGTAAGCCTCTCGTCATCTTATGAACAGTCATCTCATCATTGATAGTATCAACGTCTACTGTTTTCTCTACTCTTACAGTGGTTGGTAAGTCTCTCGTCATCTCACGATCAGTCATCTCGTCATTGATAGTATCAACGTCTTCTGTTTTCTCTACTCTTACATTGGTTGGTAAGTCTCTCGTCATCTCATGATCAGTCATCTCATCATTGATAGTATCAACGTCTACTGTTTTCTCTACTCTTACATTGGTTGGTAAGTCTCTCGTCATCTCATGATCAGTCATCTCATCGTTGATAGTATCAACGTCTACTGTTTTCTCTATTCTTACATTGGTTGGTAAGCCTCTCGTCATCTCACGATCAGTCAACTCGTCATTGATTTTATCAACGTCTGCTGTTTTCTCTACTCTTACAGTGGTTGGTAAGTCTCTCGTCATCTCGTGATCAGTCATCTCGTCATTGATTTTATCAACGTCTGCTGTTTTCTCTACTCTTACAGTGGTTGGTAAATCTCTCGTCATCTCACGATCAGTCATCTCGTCATTGATTTTATCAACGTCTGCTGTTTTCTCTATTTTTACAGTGGTCGGTTACCCTCCCGTCATCTCATGATCAGTCATCTCGTTATTGATTCCATCAATGTTTACTGCCTTCTCTGCATTTAGTGTGGTTTGCTCTAACTCGGGTATATCCAATTTAGTGTATGGATCCTCTTGGTTCCGTGCTCCAGGAAGGTTTCCTATAACCATATCGTAAAATCGAGTCCATAGCTACGCTTCCACTATCCCAGGGTCTACCGTTATGGTTACTACTGGAACTTCAGTCACTCTCCCGTCCATCATCACGCAGCCTCTGATTTCCCCTGTGAAGTCGTCACCTGGATCACAAAGATCCTTTCTGATGACCATTGTGGAACAGCCATTATTTCGTAAGATCAAGTCTGATCGTCCGTTTACTCGTCCTATTGCGTCTACCATACCATTATCTTGGTGGCTGCAAAAGCGAACATTTCCAGTAATTGGAATTTCTTTCCATCTTTATCCTTAACGTAGCGGACATTTTCGCTTTGTTTTGTAGCCTTCTACATACCACATGTGAACAGTAGTGCTGTTTCACTGAGTCTCGTTTTGTCTGTCTTCACATCTACTTGTATCTTTTTCTGAGAGCAATACCGTGCAGTGTGTTTCGTAGAACCACATATCCAACATGTACGACCGGCATTATGTGTACCCGGGTCGTATTGACGTCATTGTCCTATGCTACTGCGAGGCTGTTTTGGTGTTCTCACTGGTCGGTTTCTGTCCATCTTTTCTGGTCCTCTACTATCACGACATTCACTCTTACTCTTATCATACATCCAGCAGTGTATAAATGTTTTGCAATGAGCTTTTAGATATTGTTCTACAATAACGCACATCTGTTTGATCGAGTCAGGTGTTCTTTCCTCATTGAACACTTGTAAATCTATGGATCCAACCAGGGTTGGGGCCGAAGTACTCGTTACTCCTACTCGGTGGTACTCGAGTACTGATGTTTCACAAACTACTCTTTTCTCGTACTTTTACTTGTATATATTAAAGTACTCGTTACTCGTTAAAAATTGGAGTATTTACGAGTACTTTGGGTGTACTCTGGGAATAGTTTGTATGTATTTTATCATAACATCATGTATTATGATCTTCAGTACAAATATCTCATATTTTGCACTGATGTCACGATATCCGCATTGTATAAGAGCTCTGGGTTGTCATGAACCCTGTTTACTGACTGGTTCAGATCACTTGAACAAGACTGGGAGACAGGACTGACCATCACATCAATGACCTAAACTGGCACTTTAATAATAATAATAATATATTTTATTTGGTATAGCGCCACATCCAGTATTGTTCGTGGCGCTTCACAACATATTAAAATACATAAAAATGGTAGAATTGCAATAAATATGTATATGTATACTAATTTAAAATAAATATTAGTGGTAAAGAATAAAATACATACATATTGAATAATGTAGAATTTCTAAATAAACAAGTAAATAAATAGCAGTTATTCATCAAAATTAAATAACATTAATAATAATCAATCTAGCACAATAACTATATAAAATAATACTAATAAATAAATATATATCTGTATGATTAATAATAATAAATAATTTAGTAAAACATTTGATATAAAATAGTTTACGTTAGGAATAATGAATACTCATTATACGAATACGATAACTAATTAAAATTGGTTTAGTAGAGGGCAGTGTTCATGTAGAGTGGCACTAATATGAAACACAACAGAAATGTGTCTTCAGACGACATTTGAAGCTGGCGAGAGTGTCACAGGTTTTAACAACACTCGGTAAAGTGTTCCATAGGGACGCAGCAGCTGCAGAGAACGAACCGTCTCCAGCCTTGATACGAATTCGCTTCACTTCCAACATGTTACTGCTCGCAGAGCGCAGTGCTCTTGCCGGTTGATATGGGTGCACGAGTTCACACAGGTACACGGGCGCGTCATTGTGCATGGCTTTGTACGTGAGTACCAGTATATTGTAATCCACTTTGCGCGCAACAGGCAGCCAAAGAAGTTCGCGTAACAGGGGCGTGGTGCTGTCACTACGTGGTCGACGCAGGATCAGTCTGGCAGCCGAGTTGTGTATTCGTTGCAGACGCGCTATGTTAACTGCAGACGTGCCGTACAAGAGTGCGTTGCAGTAGTCAATCCGCGATGGCATTGACTACGCGTTCCTTTGTTGGTTTGGGTAAAAAACGGCTAATCTGATTGATTGATGTGGCGGAGGTAGAATGAGCATGCGCTGACAGTTTGCGACACTTGCTTTTTCATATCTAGGTGCCTGTCAATGGAGACACCGAGACTTTGAACACATCTTGAAGCTGTAATTATAGAACCACCAACGCGAATCACAGTGCCATCAACGATTGCATCCGCAGATTTGGGTACAATCGGAAGATACTGTGTCTTGCCGTCGTTCATGCACATAGAATTCCATGCCATCCAGTTCTTTATTTCACCCAAACAGTCCTCCATTTGCTGAACCGCAGCCGTTAAAGCGGAACGATTCAGGTCGAAACGTGAGTAGATCTGTAAGTCGTCAGCACAGTGGTGGAAGAAGAGTCCATGGACTCGAATAATGTCACCGATAGGTGATAATGTCAAATAAACCCACAATGGCTTCAAACAGTCTCCACAATGTGTAGGCCTGACCAGCTGGTGTTGTCTAATCCAGTTATACACTCAGAAACTGGCTTCCCTTTGAAGATCCGCCACATCTCTTGAAAGGCATAGCTGTTTACAATCACATTGTCAACAGGCTAAAGGCTGCATGAGTGAATGGAATAGGGTTAGGTGGAATGGGGACAAATGTGGAATGCTCAGGTGTAGGTAAGGATTGCCAGTGTCTTATGTGACACAGACAGAGCAACACCTTTCTTGATCACTATATGCAAGCAAAGTTCTTTGCCAATATGCCGAATATGGCATCAATACTGAGTAATTTTGAGGTTCCTCCTGGTTCTGAGGGCAGCATCAGAGTGAAATGTAAACACTGCGCGAAACTGGAAAAGTAATCGTATGAGTATTTTCAACAAAAGTACTCGTAGTCGTTGCTCAAGTACTCTCTCAGATGAAGTACTTGTTACTCGTACTCGTTCATATCACAGTACTCGTACTCGTTACTCGAGTACTTTAGTCGGGTACTTGCCCCAACCCTGGACCCAAACCCTAACACTTGTTCTCTGATAATCAAGTCCCGAAGGCTCTCAAATGTTTCTGGACTCTCACGCAACTCAATCCCTGCTCACCTTGCTCACCTTGACGGCCTTATCTCTATCAACAAGGGGTCGGCCTAGTCCTCCTCCTCCACTCCATGCGATATAGGGCCATATCCACTGTGACACCTACATCCCTAATGTCCTTTTTGATTTGTTGTTTCCATGTCTTCATGCCGTTGTTCTCATCTCGTTGTTGCACATCACATCGTAGACGGCCACTTCGCATAACCTCGTCGATTGGCGGGAAGTTCACTACCTGTCGTATTTCTTCATTTCGGATGTGATCCAACCTTGATTACTCCGAGGATCCCACGAAGCATCCTCATCTCTATGGTGGCAACGTGCCTCTTGTTGTTGGTCTTCATTGCCCAACATTCACTCCCATACGTTAGGGCGGGTCTGATGATGACCTCGCACACCTTCGATTTGAGTCTTAGGGGCATCTTCTTTTCGTACAGGACCCCGGTCAGTTTCCGCCAGCTCGACCACGCGGCTTGCACGCGGAGGTCCACGTCTCTGTCGAATGTTCCATCTTTGTCTATTACTGATCCCAGGTACTTGAAATGGTCAACATTCCTCAGGGCTTCTCCGTTCAGTTGTATATGTTCGGCGGTCTCCCTTGTTGTCAGATACTGTGTTTTGGCCTCTTTAATCTTCAGCCCATTGTCCATCAAAACATTGTTCCACCGTTGGAGTCTATCTTGGGCACCCACCACTCTCGTGTCGTTGATTACCAGGTCGTCTGCATAGAGTAATTCCTATGATGGCTTATAGCATACTTCCTGAGATACCGTGTCGACCAGCATGATGAATAGGAACGGGCTAAGCGCTGAACCTTGGTGGATGCCAATGCCGACTTCGAATTTTTAGCGGGTCCCTCGCTTTGATTTCACACAAGTGGTAGCGCCTTGGTATATGTCCTGCACTATTCTTATATAAGCTCCCGGGATGTTCCGCTTCCTCATGCATCTCCATAGAGAATTCGCGAGGTACGGTGTAGTACGCCTTTTCACGATTGACGAACACCATGTCCAGAGGTTTAGTGCTCTCTCGGTACTTCTCGCATAGGGTCCTGATGACAAACATGGCATCCGTGGTTCCAACCCAGGCCTAAAACCAAACTGATCATCCGAAATGCTCACAATGTCTTTGAGCCTTTGATCGATGATACGTTCCCAGAGTTTCATGGAATGGCTAAGCAGCTTGATTCCTCTGTAGTTACAACAGTTCACGTGATCTCCCTTGTCTTTGTAGATAGGCGTGAGGATGCTCTCTCTCCAAACATCAGGCATCCTGCCGCTTTGCATGACACTATTGAAGATTTTGGTCAGTTGAGACACGCCCCAACCGCCAAGGTGTTTGAGTGCCTCAATAGGTATTCCGTCTGGTCCACAGCTCTTACCGTGCTTCATTTTTCTCAGCTGTCTATCTACCTGTTACTTCACACAGCGGCCATTGGGTCGGTGGTATGTCTCTGTGGTAAATATATGGTCTTGAATCGTTGAGCAGATCCCTAAAGTACTCCGCCCATCTCTTGATATTGTCCTCTGGTGTCATAAGTATTGCACCGTCTTTCGCTCTGACGAAGTAACCCTAGTATTTATCTTTGGTCAACTGGTCTCTAGATCTCGCCAGTCTATAGATTGCTTTTCCCCTTCTCGGATTTCCAATCTATCATACATGTCTTGTACAGCCTTCGCTCTTTCCACTGCTACTGTAGTTTTCGCTGCTTTCGTCGCCTTTTTGTACTCAGCGTGATATTCTTGCATTTTCGTTTGTTGCCACTTCTTGAATGTTCTCTTTTTGTTGTATTTTGCTTCCTGGACTGTTTGGCTCCACCACCAGGTTTCCCGTTTTTTGCATAGATTTGTCGCCCCTCGTGACCCCACAGTAACGTCTGCCCTTCTCTTTCATTGTATCACAAAGGGTTATCCAATCATATTCTTCGTCATCCTTCCTGTTGTTGCTGACATCCTTGGCATAATCGCCAGCTACCGTTTGATCATTGAGTCTCCACCACCTGATTCTGACTTTGTTCTCTCGTCGAAAGCAACTCACCTTCTTCGGTCCTATCCTCAGGTCCATCACAACCAATCTATGTTGGGATACCACAGCTAAGCCCGGTAATGTTTTACAGTTCATGGTGTCCTTCAGATGTCTTCAGTTGGCAAGGATGTAGTCAATTTGTGATTCCCTGTTGCCGCTCTTAAATGTGATTAGCTGGCTTTGTGTCTTCGCGATCACCAGATCGTAAGTGTCGGCAAACTGCAATACTTTGTCTCCTTCTTCGTTTCTGTCACCGAAACCTCTGTTACCGTGTGAGTTGGTGTCTCTTCGATTCATTCCAACGTGTCCACTTAGGTCACCACCAATAATCACCGACTCAATTTGCCGGGTGTTTCTCTCCAGTTGTTCATAAAATTGGTCCTTTTCCGACTCAGGTCGTCCTTGTTGGGATGCGTACGCCGATATGATGGTTGTGACCTCTTCCGTGTATGGGCAGATCAGTTTGAGTAGCATTATCCTGTCATCTCCAGTACGTCCTTCGTTCGATCCTCTGCCAGGAATAGATGCATGCCTCAATCCATCTATCTAGATAATCCGTGACACGGTTTCCAAATTGGCTAAACCTTTCACCGTCCTCGGGTTTTGCATGTCGAAACTTGTCTCTAAAGTCAGCGTTTGTCAAACGATAGCGGTTTGGCAATGCCACTTTCAGTAAATAACTGTCGTTAATGTTCATATGATGAAATAGCGCACTTAGGTTAGATGCCCGTCGCTCTTTTGGCCACCCATGCATCGTAGCATACCCCTCAAAACGGTGAAGTTATGCATCTAAGTCATCAGTCCATTCGTCAATAGGGGGTAACTTGGGAACAACCCCATTAATCCCTCTAGTTGGATTTGTCTCTTCTACCTGTCTCCTGTCGTTTCCGTTTAATCTAAATCGGGCTAATTCCAATTCATGTTGTCTAACAGCCTCCCCTTCTTCACGCTGCTCTTTCTCACGTCCACGTTCACGCTGCTCTTTTTCACGTTCACGCTGCTCGTTCTCACGTTCAAGTTCACGCTATTCTTTCTCACGTTCACGTTCACGCTGTCTTGCTCATTCATCGCGAAAGTACGTGGACAAATTCTTTCCAACAAATTCTGCCTGTTTAGCCAATTCTATTAGCTCTCTCAGTTCATCTGTAGCCATATTTACTCACCAGTGCATTACATACACAATAATGTTCCGTAGTGTTTAAGAACTTTAATATAGCTATAGTTGTCATTGATACATCCAAATAAGTAACACGATAATGCAATGTAACATTTAAGTGAAACAACTGAGCCATTGTAATCAACTAATGTCATGCGCATGGGATACACAAAAAACTGCAAATGATTCGCTTACCGATCTGCGCCTGACGAACAGTTCATCGTATATTGTTGTCAGCTACTGATTTCGTTATAAGCACCTCGTAACAGTTGTTATTCTTACACGTACATAACATGTTCGACGCCGCGCCGCCGTATGTCTTCACATCTTCCTTCATCCGAACACGGGGGGACAGTGCGGTTGAAGAAAAAAAAATTTACGTCACGTCGTCTATTACTGGGAGGGAGGGCACAAAACCATATGTCTGCCCTCCAATTTCACAGTAAACAAAATACACATTAATCATCTCATAAAATTTTGATTTTCACCGGCCACTGACGCTCGCTACAATACAAACATTCAAGCTCACATTTAATGGGGGGTAGAACAATTATGTCTGGACTTTCTCCAGGGGGCAGACATAATGGTTCTGCCCCCTGAGAAATTCCAGTTATAAACTCCACTGTTAGTTATTACTCGCACATCTCATCAACGCAATACAAGAACTTACTGGCCGCCAGCGTCGTCCAATGAATGGGTCTTTGAGGCACCATTGTTTCCAAAAGGTCGTACGCAAGAGTCTACTTCTCAGAGATCATCAAGAACTGAGAGAAACTGCAATGCTTTTATCATATGCTGAAGGCGTCCTAATTATCCGGCTGTAGCGGCTGCGCCGTTGTAATTTCAGCTTCTTCGCTGTCTCGGCTGTGAACTCATGGCCACCGAACACGAGGGGGACAGTGCTGTTGAAAATTTATTGTTTTACGTCGCGCCGTCTATTATGTATTTTATTTATACTCTACGATTGTCAGCGCCTTTGAGCAGATTTGTAATAAATAATAATTACTGGGAGGGGGGCAGAAAACCACATGTTTGCCCTCCAATTGCACACTCCTTTCACAGTCGACAAAAATACACATTAATCGTCTCATAAAATTTAGATTTCCATCTGCCACTGACGCTTGCCACAAAAACAAACATTCACGTTCACATTTAATGAGGTGCAGAACCATGTGTCTGCCCCCCCTCCGGACAAATTCCAGGGGGCAGCTGTCCCCCTCACACCATGTTCCCGCGCCAGTGATACATGTTTTGTCACGGGTACAACTAACATAACTTTTGTTTCAAGGAATGATACCATGTGCGCACTGATCAACTATGCACCTCTACCTAACTTACACAATAATGTTCCATGCTTTTGATAGATTACAACCAGTATGTCAGGTCGGCACTCAGATAGATCTATTTTACATTATTTAAATTGGTTTTAAATTCAATGTAGTTTTCACTAAAAAGGAAGTCAGCACTATATGTCTGCCAAAACAATTTGGTAAAATCAAAATGTATAGTATGTAGTAATAATAAATTTAACCCGGGCTGGAATGTCGTGTTCGCATCACGATGTCCAAATATTAAGGCCTCACAAAATCACCCTATCTAGTAACAAGGGAGGTGTAATAAAGCGAGGCAGACATCTGTATTATACTAATACGATAACTTGGTGTTGCAGCCTGATGTCGAGGTCCAATCGCCTCTTTTTGTATTCATTCACTTTCTTTGCCCGCCGGCTTCTGAACTATCAACTTACAAAATACGTGTTAGTAAAATATAATTATGTATTAAATAACACCAGGAACTGTTCCTCCTCTGCTCGCCAGATGGTGAGGCGAGCAGGCTGCCCCACATGTGAGTCGAAAATATACACTTGTGCACTAAGAAAATTGAATATAATCTCTTCCAACTTGATGAATATTTCACCAAAAATTATTTGCGTGTTTGCTGCTCATCCGATAGAGGGCGAATCGTGGTGAACCACTCCCCAGAGGGCTTTACGTTCGTGTCAGAAGCTTACTGGAAAATATCTGTTTAGTATGCCGGAAGTGGCTGTAGTAGAATATAAACGGTGAGTGGATAATAAAATTTTGAAATCACAACTGTATCGAGGATAACTGTTTGTTTTGTTGCTCCACTAACGCATATATACTGCCAGTAATGGGAGGAAGGGGGGCAACGATTAGAAACTGCAAGAGGATGGCGATCAATGCACTAGTTGAGCAGATGTGTGAAGAAGAGGGGGTGGGATTCACAGATTTATGGGGATACTTTGTTGGGAAGGAAGATATGTACATGAGAGAGGGCCTCCATCTTAGTGGAAAGGGGGTAGCAGTTTTCTCAGAGAACCTGCTGCGATCTGTTGACAGTGGGACAGGTTGCATCTATTTAAACTAGATTCGCAGGAGGGACTCACAGAAAAGCCTGAAAATGGAGGCATAGATAAAGACAGCACAAATAAATCAGCAAATAATAGTCTGGAATACTCTTCTGAAGCTGGATATAAATGTGCTTGTTTAAATGCAAGGAGTATAGTAAACAAAACAAATGAACTAAACATTATGGTAGAATATATTGACTCTCATATAATAGGTATAACCGAATCCTGGACCACTACCGATATATCAGATGCTGAATTGGGACTGACAGGATATGTAATGTTTAGAAAAGATAGAATAGGAAGAAAGGGAGGTGGAGTTATTTTATATATTACAGAATATATCCAGGGTTATGAAATAAAATTAGAAAGAGAAGCAGATTGCGACGAAGCTATTTGTGTAACATAGTTACAGGAAACTCAACGTTAACAGTTGGGTTAGTTTATTGAAGTCCAAACATAAACATAGAAGAGAATGAAAAAATGAAAAACGCTACAAGGGAAGTAAGCAAACGGGACTGTTTTATTATGGGGGATTTTAACCACGGGCATATACAATGGAAGTCCCTACAGAGTATGGGGAGTGAGGACCACAAGTTTTTAGTTTTAGTTCAAGATACTTTCCTTTCTTAACATGTACTAGAACCAACCAGGGGTGAGAATGTGTTAGACATAGTTTTGTCCTCACAGAATGAATTAGTTGACAATGTCAAGATATGACAGCCACTGGGGAGTAGCGATCACAACCAGGTACATTTTACCAACAAAGTAAAATCAGAAAGGAATAATAAAAAGCAGTATAGGAGAAATTTCCACAAAGGAAGTTATAAGGACATGAGGAAATATTTAGCAAAGATAGACTGGAATAACACACAGAAAAATAAGACGGCAACAGAATGCTGGGATATATTAAAGAGTGAAATTAAGTGCATAGTCGATAAATTTGTACCCTTAAAAAAACAAGGAAAACGGTCCAAAAAGAAACACTTATCGAAAGAAGCCATTAGAAAAATTAAGTATAAACAAATGATGTGGAAGTCATATAGATGTACTGGAAATGATGAAGACTACAACAGTTATAAAGAAGCACTTAACCAAGCTACAGCTGAAATTAGAAATTCAAAGAGAAGCTATGAACAACAATTAGCTAGTAATATAAAACATGACAGCAAGAGTTTTTATGCGTATGTTCGAAGCAAACAGAAAGTTCAAGATAAGGTCGGTCCTCTAGAAGATAGTGCTGGAAATATATCAGAGCGATTCTTAATGGCAGAAGACCTGAATGAGTACTTTAGTTCAGTGTTTACCAGGGAATATATTAGGTCACTGCCAGTACCAGAGGCTAAGTTCAAGGGGGCAGATTCAGACTATTTAGGACAATTAATTGTAACCCCGGAAATGGTAGCTAAGAAAATAAGGGCTATGAAGGATAATAAATCACCTGGAGTGGATGGTATTCCACCCAAACTACTATTGGAAATTGTAGAACGAATTAGCATACCGCTTGCAACAGTTTTCAACTTGTCATTAGAAGAGGGAGATGTTTCTTTAGAATGGAAAGAAGCAAACATTATACCGTTATTCAAAAAAGGTTCGAGAAACAAGTCAGAGAACTATAGACTAGTGAGTTTAACATCAGTGATTTGTAAATTATTAGAAAGACTAATTACAGATCACATGGTGGATTTTCTTGTTAAACAAAACTTGATAAACCCATCTCAACATGGTTTTTTTAAAGCGAGGTCATGCTTAACAAATATGTTATGTTTTCTGGAAGACATCACTAAGTGGGTAGATGAGGGATCACCAGTAGATATCGTCTACTTAGATTTTCAAAAAGCTTTCGACAAAGTACCACATCAAAGATTACTGCTTAAACTAAAGGCCCATGGCATAGGAAATGGTATAATAAACTGGATAGAACAATGGCTGATTGACAGAAGACAACGTGTACTAGTTGATGGGGAGGCTTCAAACTCGAAATCGGTATTGAGTGGGGTACCACAGTGATCAGTACTATGACCTATATTATAATATATATCAACGATTTGGATGATGAAATAACAAGCAAGGTGTTAAAATTTGCGGAAGATACAAAAGTGTTTAGAAGGATTAAAACTGATGGAGATAGACAGCATTTACAAGATGATCTTGACAGGTTGATCAAATGGTCTGAAAAGTGGCAAATGCTGTTCAATTTTGGGAAATGTAAATTCCTCCACACAGGACATGGGAACGAAGAGGTAGAATATACAATGGGGGGTACTGTACTAAGTACTACTGTAAAGGAAAAGGACTTAGGGTTAACCATTAGTGCTGATATGAAGGTTTCAGAGCAGTGCGGGATTGCCGCTTTAAAGGGAAATCAAATCCTTGGATTAATTAGGCGAAACATAACGTATAAGGAAAAAGAGCTAATAATACCACTGTACAAAACAATAGTTAGGCCTCATTTAGAATATTGTATTCAAGGAGGCCATATCGCAGGAAGGACATAGATATGCTAGAAAGAGTGCAGAGGAGAGCAACTAAAATGATACCAAAACTGAGGGATCTTAGTTACGAAATACGCCTAAAAAATGCGGTTTAACAACACTAGAGACCAGGAGATTGAGAGGAGATCAGATAGAAGTGTTTAACATATTGAAGGGTTATGACAATATTGATAGAAATATTTTTTTCTCAGTTAAGAAAGATAGCAGGACTAGAGGACATGAACTTACATTAGCAAAGGAGCAGAGTAGATTGGGTATAAGAAAGTTTTCATTTTCACAAAGGATTGTAAATGAATGGAACAGATTACCTGCTGATTGTGTGGGTGCTAGTAGCGTGAATATGTTTTAAAATAAAATCGACACATACCTCAGACGGGCGGGATACACATAGATAAAAGGGTCGGACTCTCGATAAGCCAAAGGGCTTCCTTGTCCACCTGCCACCTAGAGTTAATTCTGTGGGTGGCAATCTTGTTAAATCTTATTAAAGGTAGTTGCTAGAATTATAAAGACAATCTGAAATAAGTCAGGAATCGACTTCCGTGATGTACAAATGATATCAAAAGTATTATACGTCCTTCAGAAGGGACGCATCCGTTTTTCCGTCGGAGGAAGGAGAAAAGTAATTCCGGTTTCCATGTTAAAAGATTGGAAGGTAGATCCGGTTCCTGCAACGGATAACGGATTTGTACCCCATGTTAAAAGATAGTGGCTAAATCGCATGTTAAAAGATAGGATTTAGGCTTTACTCCAGAAAGAAGGCATGCATACGTCTCTCAAAAGACCTCTCAAGGTAGCTAATTCAATGTTAAAATATAGGTTTGTTTGAGAGCTACTTTGTTTCTTCCCTTGTTAAAATATAGGCTCGTTTGAGAGCTACTTTGAAAAAGGAATTTTTTCTATGTTAAGATGTAAGCTCGTTTGAGAGCTACACCAATTTGAGACAATAACAAAACATAATGAACAGAGTTTGAACCTATCACACACGACCCGTTGGCCCGTAAGCCGATTCTTAGCTTTAGGACTGAGTCCTCGTTTGATCGATGGCGACGTGTCTAAAATGTGGTGTTATAATAAGGCGTATTTTATAATAAATGCATTATAAATTCAACAGATATCTATTTATCTGAAGTACTATAAACGAAATGTAAACTACATATAAGTCGATGATATACCAGAATCTCTGTCTCGTTTTTTTTAACAGGGCGACCATCTTGAAATTAGACACTTGATATTATTTCCTTACACGGTAGTGCTTAAATTTCTGTCTTTTATGTGGTGAACTATATAAATAAGTCACAGATGTTATGAAGTAGGTCAATCATGTAATGAAATAGGTCACTGCACTTACTGACAGACCCGTATATACATTCTAAAACCTACGCATAGCTTACAATCATTCTAAAATAGGAACTTCTCTGTTAAATCAGTCAAACAGGTTTGTTATCTGCCTAGGGACGATCGTTATTTCTACATCACGCGTTTGCATACAGTTTTGATTTGTTCAAGAAAAATGGCGGGAAATTGGTGAAAATGGCAGGAATTCACTGAAAATGACGTTATTATATAAGTACGCACGGTAGTTCGGTCCACCTTGTAGTAATTCGGCTAGCCAATATTCCGAACTTGCGCGCCTGTGTATTATCTCGTTCAATAACGTCATTAAATAAGTACGCGTGGTAGTTAGGTCAAACTTGTAGTAATTCGTCTAGCCGACATTCTGAACTTGTGCGCCTGTATATAATCTCATTCAGTGATGTCATTAAATAAGTACGCGTGGTAAATTGGTCAAACTGGTAGTAATTTGCTTAGCAGCCATTCGGAATTTGGGCGCATGCATATACTTCCAATCAATAATGGTCAAGTAGCGCCCCTGACGCAAGACGTGTTAAAGACAATAGTTTTTACATGGGCGTGTCTATCCTTCCGCTAAAATGGTCTTTCCGCATCTATACTTTCCTTAAAATGGCGTCGCCATATCTTCCCCTATAAGGGCGTCCACTATGTCTTTACTTCTTCTAATACTTCGCCCACTTTTATTATTCCTACTTGCCCTTGTATCACCGTACTCTAGCAACGGTGTATTATTCGCATGCAATCTTTAAAGTTCTAAATAT
The DNA here is from genome assembly GCA_963995525.1 of Escarpia spicata. Classification (NCBI taxonomy): domain Eukaryota; kingdom Metazoa; phylum Annelida; class Polychaeta; order Sabellida; family Siboglinidae; genus Escarpia; species Escarpia spicata. Next base: position 38,207,956 of record OZ023205.1, read on the forward strand.
TATTGAAATATTTTTGCAAAACTACACTGAACGCCCGCTACCACTAAAGTGGCAACACATGGTCTGTATGTCGAGACCAACTACCGCTGCTAACGATGTCGCAACTTCTACCCATGCCGCCAATGTCACAACTCCCGCTCCTGTTCCCGCTGGTCAGAACTTTACCATTGACTCTCCTGTGACCGAAATGAAGAAGACACTTGCACGTCACATAGCATGTAGCGTTCTTGAACTCTCAAGACCACAATGCCGCGATTGCGAGATAGACGATCCTAATAAATGTCATCACGATTGCATGTTACCTGATGCAATTCTAATTTACATGCATTTTGCTCTGGAGGCCATTAATTAAACTGATGTGATGAATGATTGGTTGAGTGTTTTGTTTGACGCAGGTATGAACCTATCCGACCTGACCCAAAATCAGTGGTGTTATACCGAGACTTGTTTGCGAGAACTGTTTTCAGAGGAGTGGCGAAACAGTGTTAAGTAAAGGGTTCTAGCAGTAATGGAGGATGACCTGTAAATAAATCTGCCTTGTGCTTTGAGGAAGCCATAGATGACAGGAATGTAGCCACAGTGGTTAAAGACTGCTTGAGTCTTTTACAACAGTCAGGTTTTAAACTATCCGACATGATATACGAACAATTGTGTACTATCAAGACTTGGTTGCAAGACTGTTTTGAAACAGTGGCGAAACTCTAAGAAGTAAACTGTGCTGACAGTAATGGAGGGTGGCCTGTAGATAACTTTATTTTGTTTTGTACTCGAATAAAATGTACAAACCTTATCTTGTGTCATTTTTATAGTATAAGTACCGTGTATTAGAGAACATAGATACACGAGTTTAGTTATAAATATAGGCTTTACGGGACTGTTTTTTATTAATATATATCTGTAAACACCCTGGTAGTTATGTGTTGAACTATTTAACGAGGTCAATGACGTCACATAGGCAAGTGTACTGCACTAGTCAGATGTATTCGACCAGCCAATTTTACTGGACTGGCCAAGTGTATGGAAAGACTATTTTAGCGGAAATATAGACACGGGGGACGTGATTTTAGGTGAAAGTATATAGTAAAACAATATAAAGTATGACTCATCACCGGCATATCCAACTTGGCCTCCCTCCCTTCTAGAGTTGCCACGTCCACGACCTCTAGTTGCAGCGGCAGGGAAGGACGGTTGGTCACCGGCATGATCGGTCGGCTCGTCGGCTCGTCCTCATCGCTCGAATCCTCTGTCTCGCGATGGGGTAATACGGTGTTTTCAAAGTGATGTTATTATCCATGGTGTCGTCATGATACGAATAACGATCCGACTGGCAGAGCGCAGCGCTTATATAATTAGTGAGCGTGCCGAAAGGTCACGCGTGCTGAATAAACACGGACTGCAGAATAGAAACTACACGAGTGGACTGCAGAGTAGAACGTACACGCACGGACTGTTCATTAGATGAGATTTGCACAGCGAATACCACTACAAACCAGTTTGCAAACAAGCAACCAACTGAGTTAAGTACAACTCTCATATGGTAAGACTATTGTCTTTAACACGTTTAGCGTCAGGGGCGCTACTTGACCATCACTGATTGGAGTATATACATGCACACAAGTTCAAAGTGCCTGCTAAGCAAATTACTACCAATTTCACAAATTTACAACGCGTACTTATTTAATGACGTCAATGACTGAGACTACATACAGGTGCGCAAGTTGAGAATGTTGGATTTACTACGAGATTGACCGAATTACCAAGCATACTTATTTAATGACGTCACATACGCGCAAGTTCAGAATGTCGGCTAGACGAATTACTACTAGTTTAACCGAACTACCTCGCGTACTTATTTGCGCCCAAGTTCTGAATGTTGGTTAGACGAATTACTACAAGTTGGACCGAACTACCATGCATACTTATTTAATGACGTCATATTCAGTGAATTCCTGCAATTTTCATCAATTTCCCGCCATTTTTCATGAACAAATCAAAACTGTATGCAAACGCATAATGTAAAAATAACTATCGTACCTACGCAAATAGCAAGAGTTTGACTGATTTAAAAAGATGTTCCTATTGTATAATGATTGTAAGCTATACGTAGGTATTAGAAATGCACATGGGTCTATCAGTATGTGTAATGAACTATTTCATGACATGATTGACCTATTTCATAACATCTATTACTTATTTATTTTATAGTTCACCACATAAAAGACAGGAATTTAAACATTACCGTACGGAAATAATTCCAAGATGGTCGCTCTGTTCGAGAAAATGAGGCTTTAGGTTATGGTATAACATCGAATTATATGTAGTTTACATTTCGTTTACAGTACTTCCGATAAATAGGTATCCGTTGAATTTATAATGCATTTATTATAAAATACGCCTTATTATAACACATTTTAGACACGTCGTCATCGATCAAACACGGGCTCGGTCCTTAAGCTAAGCCTTGGCCTACGGGCCAACTAGTGTCGTGTGTGACAGGTTCAAATGCTGTTCGGTATATTTTGTTATGTCTCAAAATGTTAAAAGTAGCTCTCAAAGGAGCTTTATGTTTTAACATAGGAAAATTTCCCTATTCAAAGTAGCTCTCAAACGAGCCTATCTTTTAACATTGGAACCGGAAGTATTGTTCTTGTTCCTCCGACGGAAAAATGGATACCTCCTTCCGAAGGACATATACTACTACTGATATCACCGGACCGTAAAAGGTGGAAACATATTTGTCGACTGAAGTGTGTCCCGACGTATCCTATGTGAGGGAGAGGTACCACAAATATGCATATTGCTAATCCGCACTTGATTCTCTAAGAACCAATTGTTAATCTAGGTTCAGCAGACCATGGTGTGGGTAACCAGATGCCTCAACACTGCACGGTGCAACTAACTGGAATAGTAGTTATGCGATGTGAAACTACAGAGATCGGAAAGAAAGAGAACTATTGTTGTCGTTGCTTCCGAAATGTCGCTAGAATCTAGGCTCGATTCGTTATAAACTCAGCTGTTAATTATTATTCGCACATCTCATTAACGCAAAACAAGACAATACAGGCCACCAGCGTCGTCCAATCAATCAATGGGCCTTTAAGGCGCCATTGTTTCCAAGAGATCCTGCGCAAGAGTCGTCTTGTGAGAGGTCCTCAAGAATTGAGGGAAACTGCAATGCTTTTATCATATGCTGAAGGCGTCCTAATTATCCGGCTGCAGCGGCTGCGCCCCTGTAACTTCAGCTTCTCCGCTGTCTCGGCTGTGAACTCATGACATCCGAACACGGGGAGTGCTGTTAAAAAAATTCGCGCCGCTTATTACTGGGAGGAGGGCAGAAAACCACATGTCTGCCCTCCAAATGCACACACGTTTCACAGACTACAAAAATACACATTAATCGTCTTAGAAAAATTTAGATTTCCACCGGCTACTGACGCTCGGCACAAAAACAAACATTCACGCTCACATTTAATGGGGGGCAGAACCATATGTCGATCCCCCGAAGACATTTCAGGAATGCAGCTGTCCCCCCCCCCCGCCCTCCCTGTTCAAGCGCCAGTGATACATGTTTTGTCACGGGTACAACTAACATAACTTTAGTTTCAAGGAACGATACCAGGTACGCACTGACCACCTATGCATATCTGCCTAACTTACACAAAATTTTTCATGTTTTGACAGATTACAACCTAGTGCTGGTTCGATACTCGATATATTGAAGTATCGCGATACTTGTGAAAGTTCGATACCGATATTTTGTGGTATCGCGATACTTCTATATATCGGGTATCGAACTGCAAGTAGTGCTGGTTCGATACTGCGATACCGCCGATACCGTCGATACGTTGTTGCGTTTTAATAGATTCGCGTGGTGGTATTACAACGCAATTATACATAACGAGATTATTACCCAAGATACGTATACAATTGTTATACCTTTGTTTTCTGGAAAGAATGGCGTATAAAATAAAATTAACTTGATCGTGGAGAAAATTTCTCGTGAATATTATAGTCACAAGTCAACGTACATTTGTGATTTGAATTTGTTGGAAAATGTTCTGCCATATGCCGGCCCACATTGTTACCATACGTCAAATTAGCCAATGTAACTAAATCAAATCAAATCAAATGTATTGTAACTCATTACGATACATACAATACAAATCAAATTAAGACAAATCATATATAATAACATAATGAGCACAACAAGGGAAGAACATTATATAATGTTATACTCCCTTTGGTATATTTCAATGTAAATATCATTATATTGAAAACAAAAACAGCGTGCAGTTGTAGAATATATAATCGTGATTGAAAATTATGTTATATATTAACATCATTGTGTAAAATAAATTGCTTAAGTATAGATTTGTAACTAATTATTGAGCAAGTCGTAAATGTAAGTCTTGTGCTGAAATGATTCCAAATAATAGCACCCTTATTTCTTATAGCACGAAGTCTTATTTCTAAAGTAGCCTTGGGTATATGAATTTGTGCAGATTGTCTTGTGTTATAACTATGGACATCTTGATTAAGTGTAAACATATTTTCAAAGATTGTTGGTAAAAGACCCATCTTGTATTTATACATAACTATTTGTATTGAATATACATACAATTGTCTGAAAGTTAATAGATTTAGTAATTTAAAGATAGGTTTTGTATGAGCTAATCTATTAGCTGAGACAAGCATTCTCACTACTTTCTTTTGAATCTTAATAATACTTGAACAATATGAGTCAAATGCACCTCCCCATACTTCAATACAATATGTCAAGTGAGGGAATAAAAATGAGTAATACAAGGTGACCAAACATGATCTAGTTAATAATCTTCTGGCTTTGTTGAGAATGCCAACACCTTTAGAAATTTTACATTTAACTTTGTTAATGTGTTCAGCCCAGTTAAGTTTGCTATCAATAGTCACACCAAGAAATGTCGTAGAAGATACTAGTTTAATAGCATTATTATTAATTTTAAGTGTTGTTGGTTTTGTATGTTTTCTGTTAGGTGTTTTAAATATCATGTATTGGGTCTTATTAATGTTTAAAGATAATTTGTTAGCATTTAGCCAAATTATAATTGTTTTTAATTCAACATTCATTTTGTTAGTTATATCATCCAAATGATCACCATTTATAAACAGACTAGTGTCATCAGCAAATAATATGGAAAAAAGAATATCTGAGACACTAGCAATATCATTGATATATAATAGAAAAAGCAAAGGCCCCAGGATGGAACCTTGCGGTACACCACAAGTAATAGTTTGCTTCGTGGAGCTAGTGTCATTGTAGTACACATATTGTCTTCTATTAAATAAATAACTTTTAATCCAATCATTGGCTAAGCCACGGATACCATAACATTGGAGTTTCTGACAGAGTATGTCATGGTCAACTGTATCGAATGCTTTAGATAAATCTAAGAACACTCCTAGCACAAATTGTTTGTTTTGTAAGGCTTCTGATATTTTGTCTACAATGGTTATAAGTGCCATGTTAGTAGAGTGATTTTTTCGAAAACCAAACTGATATTTATACAAAATATTATGCTTATTAATAAAATTTAACAATCTGTTATACATTAGTCTTTCTAATATTTTAGAAAAAGTAGGTAATATTGAAATTGGCCGGTAGTTAATCAATAAGTTTTTTTCTTTGGCTTTATAAATAGGTATTACCTTTGCTATTTTTAATTCATCTGGAAATATTCCAGTATTTATAGATAAGTTATATAAGTATGTCAATGGTTTAATAAAACTATTATATGTTCGTTTTATTACTTTAGAGGAAATGTCATCCCATCCTGGAGACGATGCTTTGAGAGAGTTTAGTATTACTAATACCTCATTTTCAGTTACCGGTTCAAGATATATTGTTTTCATATTACTGTTTTTTATGTATGACATAGGACCTGTTTGGTTCTGTGGTATGTTTTTTGCTAGGTTAGAACCAACATTTATATAGAAATTATTAAAACTTTCACTTATATGTTTTTTATCTGATGTTTCAACTTTGTTAATAATGAATTTTGTCTGTGTTATGGTTTCATGTTTCTTATTTATTATTTCTTTTAATAGGGACCAAGACTTTTTAAGGTTATGTTTATTTTCTTCAAAGAGAGTTGCATAATGTTCACGTTCAAATTTCCGTAGTAAGCCATTCAATTTACTTTTGTAAACTTTATATTTAGTTTCATTATATATTGTATTTTGTCTTATGTATTTAATATATAGTCTATTCTTCACTTTTTTTGAGTTTTTTAAACCAGTAGTTAGCCATGGTTTCTTATTCTTGTAATTAAGTTTGACTGTTTTTAATGGAAAGCAATCATTATATTCTCGAAGTAGTAGTTTATAAAATATTGAGTAGGCTGTTTGACAATTATTTATGGATGTTATAATTTCCCAATCAATGTTCTGCATGTTATTATAAAATTTATCCATGTTTGCCCTCGAAAAGTTTCTGTTTGTTATATATTTAGAATAATTGGTTAATTTACAATTATTATCAATGAGAAATACTGGGAAGTGGTCAGATACGTATGTGTACATAATGCCTTGGAACATGTTTTTATGGTTATTTGTGAAAATGTTATCAATCAATGTTGCTGATTGATTAGTTACACGTGTTGGTTTATTTATTAATGGAATATAAGAATGCAAAAACATCAGGTTTAAAAAATTGCATGTTGGTACATGTTCTTCATAATTAAAAAGATTAATATTAAAGTCTCCCATGATATAACATAATTTGTCTTCATTGTTGAGAATGTCTAGTATATTAGACACTTCATCAATAAAGGTATTTATATCATTGTTCGGTGGTCTGTATATGCCACCAACTACAATATTTTTACCATATGCAGTACTATCTTTATGAATCTCTATGAACTGACATTCTATGAATTCATTTAATTTAATAATGTCTAATCTAGTATGGTATGCAATATTATCTTTAACAAACAATGCGACACCACCACCTGTTTTAGTATGCCTATAAATATGTTCTGCTTTGTATCCTGGTAATGCACAACAGTTGACATTGTAGTCTTGACACCATGTTTCACTAACACCAATAACAGAAAACTTATGATCTAACACCTGGAGATATTGGTCTAATTCATGTAGATGCTTGCCAATACTTCGAATATTAGTGTACAGTAAGGAAAACATGTTGTTCATTGATGACAATTGAGAACATTTCTTAATAAAAGTGTCTTCAACAAAATAGTCACAGTTATTTAGTACAGTTGCATACACATTATTAAAATATTGTAGATCTGGATCATTATTATACATAGGCAAATCGTAACTATTATTATTTAAATCAAAAGGATTAAGTAACTTATTTTGTAAATCACAAAACGATATACTAGTAAGATCAAACCAGTCATTAGCGATGGCATTGAGAAAATCATTTTCAAAGTGATTAAATGGCAGAATAGAAGACATGCATTTAGTGCAATGCCAGTTATTAACCAGCTTCACATCATTAGTTTGCAAATAAGGTACACATTTAGCATGGTAAACACAAGAACATATAATACAATTTAAGGAAGTATTCTTGTTAGCATACTTCTTACAGATATAACAATGTATGGGCATCATTTAACTGTGCTTGAAGAAACATAAACATAGAATCTATGTAAGCACTGTGAAAAAAAAAAATTGTGCAATAACAAAAACATAGCAGTATAACATTGTATTTGGTGAACTTACTGTATACAGTCATATCTTAGTGTATACAAGTACAAAAGCACTGGAGCTGTGTTAATTCCATACCTTATTTGGTATTGTCGTTTAGTTCATTGACAGATTTGACAACGATAACTTTGTTGACATTGTTCTTAATAAGGATAGTTCCGTCTGACGACCAACAGTCATTGACCAGTTTCTTCCTCTTTGCCACCCGGTAGTTGTACAGTAGCCTGGCTCTGATCTGCGTCAGATCCTCGTTAAGGAAGAGGACTTGAGTCCTGGTGCCTTCAGCTGACTTGCCAACTGAACCCGTCTGGTCTGTGCGTGATTTGTCTGGTGTTTCGTCCCATCTAGACAGTTTGTTTAAATTTGCTTTCTAATGATATCACATTTAAAAGTGCAATGGGAAATAACAAAATTACGTACATCTTAAATAAAGACCTGTCATATTCCCATGCTGACAACATCACTTTGTTTATTTTTATGGTCAGAAACTGGCTGTATCTCCTCTGCACAGCTTAAGTGTAAATGTGTTAAAAGCACGCATTAGTATTTGTGAAACTAGTTTCGAAAGGTTAATATTTATAAGTAATTATTCAAACGCAACAAAATAGCCTTGATTACCCAGGCTTCGTTCGGTGGCACTATCTTTTTCTGTTTGGTGGCACCATTATTTGGTGTTTTTTTAATTTTTCAATTGCAATCATAATACATATATTTTCCCTTTGAATTAGAAACATGCAATCAGTTTCTTTGTACAAACATTTGTTTAAGATATATAGTCTAATTTGTCTTTTTAATGTAATAAATTATTCGTTGTGGTGACTGGAACAGCTAGGCTAATCTAATGTGTATAATAACATCCCAATCTGTATTTTATAATATTTTCCTAACAGTCACGTAAACTGCTAATTAAAAAACAGTGTTAGGGTGTAATACAATTATTAATTTAGTTTCAATATTTTATTACTAAATATTTTATTACAATTGCCTAGACGTTGTTGTAACAGCATTTATTATAGTAATTAATTAGAATTAAACAATTAAAAATATATTTTATTTATTGAAATCAGTGATAACTGCATAATAATCGTTTTTGCATGAATAATGATCAGTCAGTATATCAGTGTTGATGGTCAAGTTGAAAAATGAATAGATGTACCGTATCGTTCCCCAAAGATGCTCGGTGCTTGGTAGAGAAGGCTTGGGTGCACGTCTATTATTATCTCAAAACTGGCATCAGGCAACACGTATCCACAAAGCGTATATTCAGTATATCTACCTAATATCGACACATGATAAGAACGCAACTAGACACACACGCATTATGAATGACCTAACAAGTTTCTGCAAGGTGGCGGCAGCAGCAGTATTGCCAAAATTTGCCATCTATGACATTAACAAGCATTCGATCATAAAACATCTACATTTTCATGCATGTTTCCCTTTGGAAAAACGGTGTGTACTTCTATTGGATAATATGCTTCTATCGGAAATTATACCCTATATGAATTATTATCAAGTATCGAACATAATTCTGGTATCGATCGATATCGAAGAAATCAGGTATCAAACCAGCACTATTACAACCGGTATGTCAGGTCGGCACTTAGATAGATCTATTTTACATTGTTTAAATTGGTTTTCAATTCAATGTAGTTTTCACTAAAATGGAAATCAGCATTATATGTTGCCAAAACAATTTGGCAATATAAAAATGTATAGTCTGCAGCAATAATAAATTTAACCCGGGCTGGAATGCCGTGTTCGCATCACGAGGTCCAAATATTAAGACCTCGTAAAATCACCCTTCAAGACCCAGCGGGAGGTAGGATAAAGCCATGCAGACATGCGGCAAACATCTGTATTATATTAATACGATAACTTGGTGTTGCAGCATGGTAGTGACAAGTGTCGAGGTCCAATCGCCTCTTTTTTTGTTCATTCACTTCCTTCTACCACTGGTTTTTGAACCATCAACTGAAGATGTATTTGACAAAATACGTGTTAGTAAAATATAATGATTTATTAAATAACACAATTTTCTTAGTACATAACTAGAAAGTTTCGATTCACAATCGACGTTTCAACCGCCTTCGGTAGCTTCCATCAGGAACTGTTCTTCCTCTGTTCGCCAGATGGTGAGGCGAGCAGGCTGTCCAACACGTTAGTCGAAAATTTATGGTTGTGCACTAAGAAAATTGTATTATTTTATCTCTTCCAACTTTGTGAACATTTTCACGAAAAATTATTGAGAGAAACTGCAATGATATTATCATATGCTGAAGGCGTCCTAATTATCATATTACGTATATCATTATCAATTAAACTAGATTCCGTCTATCTGGCTTTATTTGGCAGCGTTATGTTCCCACCAAATGTAGACAAATTGCAACTACGAACGTCGGAAGTATAGCACTATATAGTTGTTTTCTTTATATTAGTAGATATATTTTATTGCTTTGCTTTGTATTTACTGTATTATACACTACCGACTGAGAAGCCTAACACTGCTAGTGTACAAAGTACATATACGTTGAATGAGACCATATAAATGTAATTACAACACAAGACAAGGTATGGGTGAACTCATAGAACATTTAATCCGAGAACATTTCACGCTTTAAATAGCAATACATTAAAAGCAGATTAAGTGCCTCCCTACTAGTAAGCTACTATCTAAACTAAACACAATAAAACCCAAAGATGCGCACCCACAATAGCAGGGTGGATGGGGGGGAAACGTAGGCAGGGCGTGCTACGCCCGAGGCTGCCAGATCTGGACCTCGTGGGTGATGGCGCGAAGTCGCCTATATAGGTGCCGGTGCGGGTGTTTGTGGGTAATTAAAGAATTATCGAAACGTGTTAAACTGCAGATCTGCCTATGTGAATACTAACATATTCAAAATAATTAATATACACATTATACACTACCGGCTGAGAAGCATAAAACTGCTAGTGTACGTAGTACATATACGCTGAATGACCATATATAAATGTAAATACAAAACTAGACAAGGTATGGGTGAAACCATAGAACATTTAATCCGAGAACATTTCATGTTTTCAATAGTAATACATAAAAGGCAGATTAAATGCCTCCCAAACACACCCAACTATGTAATAGGGAAAAAGGTAGGTAGTCTCCGCACATAGGTGGGTAAAACGCGTCAGGAAATCAAGGACCAGTATCCTGTACTACATGGTTCCCTAGCGGAGCTGCTAAGTGTTTGTGCATAGACCATGACGGGTTCAAATAACGTTCGTATGAGTTGCTAGCCCAGTCCCCTTGTGTTTTGATTACATATACTGGAAGGCCACATTCTAGTGCAAAGGTCGCCCCTCCCCGCCTAAAACTGTGGCCCAGAGTACACGGCAGGATTAAAATTGAGCGTTGCTAGGCACTGGCTTAGTCTGCGCTGAAAAAGATTAGCCGACAGGGGAAGTCAGTCACCCGGGCTCTGATTGGAGAACAAAGGGGCGCTTGGGGGGTGTTAATACACCGGCGTAGGAAGAGAATGAGTGCTTGAGTTGAGCACAAAGGTGAAGTATGGATACAGGGTAGAGGAACACGTAGAACACGTTGCTTGCACTGTATGGTCTTTGACCAGCGCACAGTTAGTGATACCCCATCAACCGAGAACAAAGCATCTCTACGACACAAGTGAATGCTAGGATCAAACGAAGCCATGCTTTTTACCAGCAGATTAGACTTGCGAAAAAAGGAAAAGAAGGCTACAAGGCAACACGCCCAGCAGGTTACATCGAGAGAAGATGATAGATCAACAAGCCCAAAAAGCTGCATTAAGATGGATGGCGTTATGGGAAATTTCTGTTTTTGTGAAACCCCGAAAAACTGTTTAGTGCCTTTAAGTAATGTATCGACATGCCATGAATTGTGAAAAGGATTAGAGTGACCCGCCTCCAAATGCATAATGCGTACAACATTCAAATACTGCTTAATCGAGTTGAAACAAAGTCGATGCGACAGAAAAGCTGTATAACGACAAGCGTTGTCTACAGATAAAGGCACCGAGGGACATACGTTGGCCAAATGGCAGAAAGTTAAATATAACTTGGGTTTGAGAACTGTATGTCATCCGAGTGCTGGACGCAAAAACCTGCCCTCGAAGCCATCTCACATCAGCATCCAGGGAAACCAGGACATAATCAGGATCTGTTGCGAATAGAAATAAAACTATTCAAGGACATGTGCCACCTCAGTGACGATGCAGCAAGTACATCACGCAGCCAATGTACCGAGTATGGCTCATGTAGCCGGGATATCTTATCTGCTAATGCGTTCTGAACACGTACCGGGATATAACTGGCTGTTAAGCGAAAGTTATATATTGCTGATAGCTAAAACACGTAACTCAAACAATTCATAAGTAGAGGGTTACGTAAAGAACAGCGGTTGATATTGGATACAGTTGTGTAGTGTTGTTGTCTGACCAGACAAACACTCGCTTATTGGCCCAAGACGGGGCCCAACGCTCTACCGCCAGAACTACTGCTGCCAGCTCCTTTAAGTTGATATGTTCATTCTCAAGTTCGGGGCAATCTGCTGACCAATTGCAATTGAACCAATCCCCTTCGTAATATGCCCCTGCTCCCACATCACACGCATCGATACACAAAGACGAGATAGGCAGCGCGTCCAAGATCAAGGAGCAGCCATTGAAAAATTACATGAAATGTGTCCACCACTGTATGTCCAAGCGTATTGCTGGTGTTGTGGTGACACATTTGTGGTTTGCCGCAGATAATGAACGAATTGCATCTAATATGCGTCGGATAAATACTCTTCCGCCATATATTACGCCGGCTGCCCAATTTAATTTCCCTGCTAGGGATTGCAATTGATTTTTATTAGAACGCTTGCGCTTAGCAACATAATCTAACTCTACCTTCAATGCTAGCATTTTATCTTTAGGTAGGCGCTTGCACATCTGTTTTGTGTCGATTTATATACCCAAAACGTGACACACTGAGCTGGATCCACCGTATTCCAGTCCTCCAGTGGTAAACGGACAAAACCCCACCCGGACATAACCCCACCCGGACAAAACCCCACTCGGACATAACCCCACTCGCATATACAAGGAAGTGCATCTAAGATAACACATCATATTTTTTATTCATTTTTATTCACAAAGAACAATAAAACATATAAAAAGCTAACGTCAGCGTGGGTTTATCACAGTCTACTTCCACCTCACATGATGACTGATGTGCTTGGTAAACACCACAGTCTACTTCCACCTCACACAGTGGCCGATGCCCTTCAGCACTTTGGGAATGGACTTGATGCCATCACGTCTGTCAGTGCAGAGCTTGTGGTGCTTAGTCTGCAGCTTCTTTGTGTGACGTTGTACACGTTTCGCAGGCGGTTCACCTCGTTGATCCTGAAGTCGTGCAGTTGCAACCTGGGATGCTATCTATAGTTCTCCAGATGGTTGGGTGGGCATGTCCAACTAGCTTCGCAAAGGCATTGTTCCACCCCTCACATATGTTGTTGGTTCTGGATCCGCCTTCCAAAGTGATGGTGTACACATTCCAGACTGATGGTGCATACCTAGGGGGCACACGGTGCATACGAAGAGAGGGAAGAGATCCATCTGATCATTGAGGAGGCTGAATGCGGCGGAAAGATCTTGACACATACGTGTTGTCGAAGTACTCAAGCAAGGGTTCTAAACCATCAGGGATGTTCTCACGCAGATAGGCCATTCCCTCTGGTACGTCATCCACTGGTAGGAATGCCAGTCCATCAAGCATACCACAGAAGAGCTTCACATTCTCCTCTTCCCGAAGCCATGTTCCCTTCAGTATTTGTTCCTCTGCCTTGAAAGTTCATCAAATAAGCACCAACTAACACTATCTGTGACTGCTGGTGGGAGTTACTCTGTTCGTGGGAAGCCAAGTCCTATGTCTGGAAAAGCGACAAGCCTAATTTCTAAATGGTTTAACTGAGTGTCACCACTGACATGGCAGACTGTGCAATTATGTTCAATAATATTAAATTAACAAAATGTCCGTTCATCATTAATGAATACTTTTAATACATGTGATGATTTATGACTATTTAATTCAAATACATCAAAGTCATAATTTTATTTTCTAAAATACAAATGTCAACTTTATTCTAAATCATAATTTTGTTCAATTTTATACTTAACATTTTTCCAGTGGGGTTTTGTCCACAATTCTCATTTGTGAGTGGGGTTTTGTCCGTGTGGGTTTTTTCCAGTGGGGTTATGTCCTGGATCCTGTAATGGCTTCCCTCGTAACGCTTTTACGCTACCTAGGCTTTCGCATTAACTGGAATGGATCCAGGACATAACCGCCATTACCTCTGCGTACTCTTGCAGGGTTGGTGCCCACACAAAGAAACCTTCTAGATGAACAACCAGCCCGTTGAATCCACGCCTCGCCATCATACGCTTGACTGCTTACGTCAGACGGTGGAAAATGCCTGGCGCTAGTTTTGAACCGAATGGCAATTTGGTATCTCGCAGGTAAACAAACCGGCCATCGAGCCAGAACTTTAATCCAATAAACTGCTGACGTTGAGTGTTTATACTAACAGATCGGTACGCTGACTTTGCACATACAAAAGCCTTCTTGGGATCCTTCTTGTACCAAGGAAGTAACATCGTCAATCGTTTGAAATTTGTGAGATCTCTCGATAGATATATAATCATTGAGTGATTTACCGATAGGGCGACTGCAATCATGAATCAACCTAATACCCCCATATTTTTGGGGGACAGCGCCAAGTGGGCTCATCAAGCTGGGAGGGTTGTCACATAACACGTAAATGCCATCTTGTAATTCTGATATCACCTGCTGTTTTACTGCCTCGAAGTTACTGGAGATGCTGAGGGATGATTGTTTGCTTGCTTAGATACAACTTGCGTTCCCTTGTCAATGATAGAAAACCCGTATCTTTTCCCATCCAACCGGAAATCCCTATCAGGATCGTCCGCTAATTCAGATCCCCATGCAGTTAAGCTAAGACCTGGCGCTGGTGCCAACGATGGCTGCTATCGAGATGGATATCCTATCTAGATTGGTGGTGTGTGAAGGCATAGTGGGCCTGGTTGCAACCCCTATAGGAACATGCATGTGTAAATTTACAATCAAGTTACACACATCCCCTTGCTGTGTCAAACAGGTTGCATATGGTTTTACCATCAGCAGAACCGGCCCTGAGTAGTAGGTTGGCTTTAGCTAGGAGAGGCCTGATGCGTTTTGAGCCCGGCGGGCGTTGTTGCGGGGTACACGAGGCGTTAGTTGCATTGTCTGCAAATGTGGTATATCAATGCCCCATCTGAAGTTGTGTGCGGCTTGTAATTTCCGATATTCTCTGTCGTATAAGTAGACAGAGGCGTTCTCGTATCTTTGAGTCAACTGCAGAATTTTTGCAGTGTACGACATGTAGACAATTATAAAAACGACCTCGATATCGTCAACGGCCGTTTCTTTAAGTCGTCATTACTGTTTCGTTCATAAACAATAATCATTTCCATAACGTAGAGTTAACTGCAATAATGGACCAAATACCTGGGAAGGTTAATATCGAGTATAATGACACAAAGCACGGTGAGTTAAGCGTGGATCTGGGCATTCCTGTCAGCGGTTAGCGGGGCAATCTGATGTTATCGCTGCATGTGTTTCTTTTAACAGTACAAGGGTAACTAACTGTTTCTCTCGCAAGGAGGTCATTAGCCCGTTGTTGTTGTTCTCGCGGCGTCAAAACAATGGGTGTTGCACGAGCCTGCACGCTGTATAGAAACGACTACGCCTTAACGCTGCTTCTCCAACTGGTTTAGCCCATCTCGACTCCGGTTCTTTGATGTTCAAACATGTGATGTGTGAAGATATAAAACAAATATAAGCAGTCGGTTGAATACGAACATTGCGCGCGGTTGTTTAAATGGTCGAAAGAATTAACTTTGCTGGAGACTCATTTAAGTCTACAAAACCAACACAGAAACATGTAATCGCGCATTTTATGTGAACATTCCCATTTTGAAGAAAAAAATCAGTTGAATGATTCTTGATTAAGGATTAAATAAGTTAATAGTATGTATGGTGATGTTTCATAAAACTACATACACAAAAGTTTCACAAATTAATGACCTAGCATGTCATCGAAACCAACCTATATATTATGTAGGTTCGTTTTAATTAATTAGAATTGACGCGAACGAGAATATCGAGCTACATAGGTATCTTTGACTGCCGCAATATTGTTATTCAACTTTGGGGAGTAACAATTAGTGCAGACACGACAGTAACATCAATACATTAATGTATTGAAGACTTCATATGGTAGTCACATTTTCAGGTTGTCTGAAATGCTTCTCTATAAGTTAACATATAGTATACTTAGATATCATTTATTAAAAAAACAAGAAAAAATACAGCGCAGAATCAACAAGAAGATACAAAAATACGTAAATGCGTGAAAAATAAGCGTAAGCCATCTACAAGTTTCCAAACATTGATTAGCCGTGACATTATCGATAAAAACCATAGTTTACAATTTAAAGAAAGCTTGCGAAATATAGAGAAGTCGAATGAGCGTTAGTAAAGTGACATTACATATTGAATATAAAACATCAGCACAGACAAATATTATTGTTTAAATTGTTTAAAAAAGCATATGCGTCTGCAGATATTTAATTTCTTGATGATCAGTGGAAGTGATATCGTAGGATAATTAAAAGTATTAAAACGTACACTTAAATTACACATAATGCCGGAACATATAGAACTACTACACCAATATTACATTACAATCTAGCCGTGACCTATCCATTAAAAGCATAAAATGCATGCTTAACACGTACTCTCACATCGAGTCAGATGTTCAAAAGCTCTGGTACTGCATACTTTTCTGGATGATATCTATAATGCTCGGCAGTAGTGATATATGGCAGCAAACCCGTCTGCGGTTTTATCGGACTTATATTTATGACCCCAATAAGAATATAATACTATAGTGTTTCCTTTTAAAATCACCATACGAACCTTTTTCACCCTCTTGCTCACACTCAACCCCTGATTGAGCCAATCAGTCGAACACATATGAATGATTCATCGGCTATTTGCCGCCACAAACTCGTGTTGCCTGGGGGAGATATCTGAGCGACAACTCCGACCATGCTTTAATGTTATCGATCAACATCTTCTTTGGTCTTCCATTTGTCCTTCCCACGGTGCTCTATTGAGTTTCTATGATAACGATGTGACGTGTGTTGTCACCGTAACATTGTAGCTTACCATTTTTTATTACTTGGATCGACGTTTTATGAGAGCCAATTATGTCCGCCCACTTAGTTGCTTGCTCATGCATTTTAAACATGTTTATTAAACGATGGCGTATTGTTTGTTGTTCAATAACAGTATTGCAAATGTTTGTTTAGTTGCCATCTATAATGAAGCTATTGTGTTGTTATCGAGAGAAATACATATCCCTTACAAAAAATACCACTAAAATATCATTGAATGGTATTAGGGTGTATTATGGCCAATGGTATTTGAACGGTCTTCAATGGTATGTTGAATGGCTCTTGTAATTAACACTTTCTGTTCTGTTCAATGGTATTCTGAATGGTCTTCAATGATATTAGGGGGTATTTTGGCCAAGGGTATTTGAATGGTATTTAATCCAAAGGTATCGAATGATCCTCAGTGGTATATAATTGAATGGTATACCACTAAGGACCATTCAAAATATCATTCAATGGTATTCTGAATGGTCTTTAATCCAATGGTATTGAATGTTCCTCAGTGGTATATCATTGAATTGTATACCACTGAGGACCATTCAGAATACCATTCAAAATATCATTGAATGGTATTCTGAATGGTCTTCAATGGTATTTGCCAGTATAATTTATTATACCGTTCAATGGTATGGCATTGGTAAACCATTCAGAATACCATTGGATTACACCGAATGGTATACCACGAAAGCATATTGTTGAAAACCATTCAAAAAACCATTGAACAGCGTATTCTAACTAACAAATTGAACCTTATATAAACTTTGGAATACCATTGATTATCACTCAATGTAGTGCATGGACTACTGAACGGCAGCCTATTGGTACTTCATATATTGCAAACACACACCAGTAAAAGGGATATATACAGGATATATACCACAAAATGATGCAATTAAAATATCACTGACATTAACATTTAGAATACCATGCACATAAAGGTGTCACTTTTGAGCACACATAGAACAGAAAGCGTAGTGAAGGTAAATTAACAACAATTTAATGGTATGCAGGTCTTAATTTCGTTTGTACATGCGTATGTATAAGCCCTGCTTACTAATACAAGAGTTTCAACCATGCACGTACAGTAATAATAATTACTGTATATGTTGAATATATAAACAAACTTATTATATAAAAGATGTCAGGGAAAAGACGAACAGTCCAGAATAATAAAGTTTAATAACAATGAGGAAAGAATTGCATGGTGACTTCACGTGTACACGTACCACAAACATGAATGAATCAAATTCTGCTTTATAATACACACTAGCAAATAACAGCTAAACTAAACAACCATAGCTAAAACCCAAAAACAACACAACCACTAAAACCCTAGAACAACCGTCAACATGCAACTAGTACTCGGCAGGATGGCCCTACTCTTATGTCAGCCGAGCCACAACCTGCATATAATATACAAAATACATATTACATGGGTGTCAATCAATTTACAAACAATAGAATTATTGATTATACTTTGCTGACTATAAACAACACCTTAGTGTCTCACGCATGCACTTATCATGAAATAAACCAGCTAAAGCGCTATATACAAATAATTATATACAAACAGATAATCTGACATTAAAACAAGAATGACACAATATATACATTCAATTTACTGTGGATTACAACCACCAACAATAAAGATAATGGCACCATCTGGCGATTAACAGCGAACACAATTTTTGCACCATCATTACCAACTAAATGCATGAAAGCTACGCACCAGACAGGTTTCATACAAATCTTGTTCTTACCGCATTATATAAAAAAAGATGTGTAGTCTAATGTCGCCCAACATCACAACATTATCAAGGCAAAATAGAAAGTTATCGCAAACAGGAAATACAGCCTTACATTTAAGTTACAACTACAACTCACAGGACATAATGATCGACGTGAACACATGCAAAGATAATACATCTTACCAACCTCAGGGTGTCTCCCAGTACAACCAACTACTGAAGGTGTGATCCATGTTCACACCTTCCGTGATTATTTTTGACATTCAATAGCTTTGAACGACAGAGCATAATCAAGGCGACTTCAAAGGACTTCTTCTGGTCTCTGCCGAGAAGTGGGAAGATTTCCCGAACATATTCGGAAGCATATAAACAGGTTTTATCAATTGAAAATATAACATTTTTTCCAACCACCTCCAATTTATGTTACAAATAAGTTATTATATATCTATCGTATAATACTGCACACGTCAAACACATACAGCCAATTATGTTGGGTAAATGCGTGAAATTTCAAATAGTACCTGTCAAATTGTCAAAATGGACCTGTCTCGGTCCATGGTGCTTACTGCTACAAGTTGTTTAAATTGATTAATCAACACACTATATATATATTGTTAAGGAACATTAGGCTGTGCTCCTGGTGACAGCGGAACAACTCGCAAATGAAGTCTATTTCGACGATACACGCCAGATTCGGTCTGGACACTGCAAGACCTTGGCGTGTCGACTCCATCAGTTATGACAACTATATTCGTCCAACTCTTCTCAATGTCCGTCCTGACCCTTACTGTATCCCCTGGGGACAGTGGCGGTAGTGGACGTACCCTATGGTGTCGGTTATAGTTGCGCCGATATGACAGTGTAAAAATCCTTCTGACGCACCAGGTATGGATTGGGCCATCTTGGCCTGAGTGCAGATGGTAGGGTTGGCAGGGTCGTACGGATATGACGGCTCATCATCAGTTATGCGGGATTGCATCCTGTGGCGGCGATCACTGTGTCCCTGTAGACTATCAGGCCCAGCCAAGGATCATCCTGTTTGAGAATCTTTTTGGCCGTTTGCACAGTTCGCTCGGCTTCTCCATTGGCGTTTGGCAGGTACGGGCTCGACATCACATGTGTATACTGTTCTGTAAATTACTTGAACTCTGAAAACGAAAACTGGGGCGCGTTATCAGACACCAGCTCAGTTGGGATGCCAAATCGGGCGAAGATGACCTTCAACTTCGCAATGCACGATGCAGATGTCGTGTTACTGATGTGCAGTATCTCTATCCACCTAGAGTAATATTCTACTACTACCACGTTGTTCTTTCCTTGAGACAAGCAGGGGTCTACCGTCACTCTCTGCCATGGTCCTGTGGGTAGAGGGGTTGCCATCAAGGGCTCCCTCCGTTGACTCGGTTGTGGACTTGGCAGTGGTTGCAGGCACCCACTATGTGCTTGAAGTCACGCGTTATCCCTAGCCACCACACGGACACCCTGGCTCGTTCCAGGCACTTCGTTAGTCCCTGATGGCCTGTGTGAATTGTGTCCAGTATATCTGACCTCAAGGCTGTAGGGATGACGATTCAGTCGATATATGTCAGAAGACCATTGCAGACAGAAAGGAGACTTCGGACGTTGAAGAGTTCCCTCAGACTTTCTGGTACGTCCTTATCATACTTTGGCCATCCAGTCAACGTGTGGATAATAGCTGACTGAAGAGTAGCATCGTCTCTCATGGAGGATAGCAACTCGGCCATCTTCTGGGGTGACATTGGTAAGTTCGACTCCACCTTATCCACGTGGAGTTCGACTTCTTCTGCGACTGATGATGACAGAGTGATCTTTAATGGACTTCTCGACAGAGAATCAGGAATAACAAGGTCATTCCCTGGGACATATTCCGCTTTGGCCTTGTATCGCATCATCCGCTCACATCTTAATGGTGTCCTGTCGAGGTCTTTGACGTTGATCAGCGGCATAAGTGGCTGGTGGTCTGTGAGCAGTGTAAATTCCTCTAGACGACAGATGAATCTGTCACATTTCTCACACTCACTAAGCATTCTTTTTCTATTTGTGCGTACCGCTGCTCGGCGGGAGTCAACATTCTCCAGCAGAACGCCACCGACTTCATCCTCCCTCCACCGTGATCTTGCATGAGCACCCCTCCGATGCCGTATGAACTGGGACCGGCACTCACACTGGTTGACTTAGTCGTGTCGTAGTATGCCAGGATTGGTGTTGGTGACACCAACGTCTTCATCTTGACAAATGCCTCTTCCTGAGCAGGTCCCCATAACCTAACCGTGTCGTCTTTCAGTAGGTCGTTCACAGGATGGGTGACGCTGTGTAGGTCTGGTAGGTATGAACCTAGAAAGTGGACCATTCCCATGACTTGTCGCAACAGTGACACTGTTGTTGGTGCTGGTATGTCATGAATGACAGCAACCTTTTATGGATCTGCGACGATTCCTTCTGCGGTGAATCTGTGACCCGATAACTTGAATTCAGTTTGTCTGAACAGACACTTCCCAAAGACCAGGTCATCATCCATATAACAGAACACGCCTTCCACCCCTTCGAACAACTGCGACATCTTCCGCATGAAGATTTCTGGCGCTGACGTTATACCGAATGGCAGCCGACGGAAGCAATAGCGGCCAAATGGTGTGATGAATGTTGTCAGCTCTTGACTTCTTCGTGTAGTGGTATTTGATAGAAACCACTGGCGGCGTCAATAGAGTTGAATAATTTCGTACCAGTCACCTTTGATGTGACGTCATCTATTGTCGGCAGGATAAAGGTTTCTTGCTTCACTCCTTGCTTGAGCGTCTCTAAATCACCGCAGATCCGGACTTTTCCTGATTTCTTCATGACTGGGTCCATCGGTTCACACCATGCGCCTGGCTACGCCCAGTGCATACGGCTCTACTCCATCCCGCAGCACGATTCTTACTGATTCAGTCTTGAGACACCCGATGTCGCCGAATGCCTCCTCAAACTCGTCCACTTTGAGAATGAGGCCGATGCGACTGAGAAGGCTGTTTGCCTTTGCACTGACAACGACAATACGGACGTGGAATGAGAGTTCTTTAACTTCCGTTTGTGCTACAAATTGTCCCTTGTTCTCAAGAGGTCCGCCTAGTCCAAGCAGTGTTGTCGTGATCGGTTTCAGCTTCGGTCTCGGCCTCATGGCATTGTAAGTTTCTTCCGACCTGATTGACGTATCTCGCCTGAGTCAATCTTGAAATAGATCTTCTTGCCCAAGATTGGAATTGTCACTCTCCAAACTGGGTTAGAGTTTTCACACTCAACAGATCCTAGGAAGCAGTGCTCAGAAGCTGAGTCTCGTGCACATGGTGGGACTGCTTTGACTTACTGGACACGTTTTGTCCGACACACTGACGCAAAAAGTCCCTACTTTCCACATTTCCTGTATTCTGCTCCAATTGCAGGGCACACGTCGTCTCTAAGGCGGCTTGTCGTGACGCTGGAGCTGTTTCTGTTTTCTACCCCATCCAGCTGCATCCAACGTTGATGAATTTTGCGTTTTGATTAACTCCCAATGCCTCTCGGTGTCAGCTGCCTTCTCCAGCGTTAAATCGTCTTGCTCTACCTGCAGATTTTGTGACAGTTCTTTGTCTGACATCCCAGCAATAAGTCTGTACCGTATGTTTTCACATTCGTTCTCGCCAAAATTGTAATGTCTTGCCATGTCATACAGAGTGCTCGACAGACTCTCCCGGCAACTGACTATGCTGATTGAACTTTGTCCTCTCATGTATTACATTTTTCTTTGGTACAAAATAGCTGTCGAACTTTGCCATCACTGCATCATAGTCATTTCTGGGATTTACTCCGTCAACTTCTTCTCCGAATACAAATGATTTGTAAATGCTATGTGTTTCTCGGCCCATCATATATTACTTACTTACTGCTCCCGTAACCCGCCTGGGTCATAGGGGCGCTACAGTGCTGACTGTTTCACAAGGTCTTCGTGGTTGTGTGCTGATGTCTGAGTTTCTGCAAAGGTCTTCCCAGTCCATTCTGCAATATTTTCTGACCATCTCTTCCTCTGTCTTCCCGTCTTCTTTTCCCCGGCACTATTCCTTGTAGTATTGTTTTGTGAGCCCGCTTGATCGTGTTACATGACCATACCATTTCAGTTTCCTCGTTTTTACTGTGGTCAGCAGGTCTTCATAATGTCCCATATGTTGAGTGATTATTTTTCTGATTTCATCGTTGGTGATGTGGTCCGTGTAGGAAATACCGAGGATTCTTCGGTAGCATTTCATTTCCAATGCAGCAATTCTTCTTTGCAGTTCCGCTGTGAGGGTCCATGATTCGCATGCACATAGAAAGATGGAAAGGACCAGTGTACGTACTAGTTTCAGTTTAGATTTCAGTGCGATGTTTTTGTCTCTTCAAACTGGTTTCAATTTCGCCAGTGCTGCTAATGTTTGCGCAGATCTTGCAAGGATTTCGTTCCTGGAACCCTCGTCATTGATGATAGCTCCAAGGTACTTGAATTGACTTACTCTTTCCAGTTCGTGTTCATTGGCAGTTATTCGGGACCTCATTGCATTTTTGTTATTTGTCATTAGCTTGTTTTTTTCTGTGCTAATTTCCATTCCATATCTGGCTGATGTTTCGTCCAGGCGGTTCACAAGGTTAGCAAGTTCCTCTTCACTTACAGCCAACCCGTTGATGTCATCAGCGAACCGTAGGTTGGTGATGATGCGTCCTCCAATGTTGACTGTGCCAGTGTGATCTTCCAAGGCATCTGTCATTATTCGTTCCAGGAAAATGTTGAATAATGTAGGTGCCAAGAGGCATCCTTGACGGACTCCGACTGATGTGTGGAACCATTCACCTACAGCGCCTTGCACCAGTACTTGCGCTGCTAGCTTTAGCGTATAGCTGTTCGATGGTGTGTACTAGTGTTCGTCCAATATTGTAGTTCTTCATTCTTGCCCATAGTGCGGCATGCCACACACTGTCAAATGCCTTCTTGAAATCAATGAAGACATGGAATAGTTCCTGTTGATGTTGTATTTCTCACCCAGAACACGAAGATTTAATATTTGTTCCGTGGTGCTTCTTCCACTGCGAAAGCCCGCCTGTTCTTCGGCGATGATCTCTTCTACTTGTGGTTTCAATCTGTTCAAGATGACTCTCAGCATCACTTTGCTCGCATGGCTAATGAGGCTGATGGTTCGGTAGTTTTGACATTGTTGTAGGTTGCCTTTCTTGGGGAGAGTAATTATCAGTGATTGAGTCCATGTTGTTGGCCAGTCTCCAATCTTGCAGATTTTGTTGCAGATGTTGGTGAGGATGTCTATCATCGTTTCTCCTCCGTTCAGTATCAGTTCTGCTGTGATGTTGTAAAATCCAGCAGCTGTTCCCTTCTTCAGTGATCTTACAGCTATCTCCACTTCTTCACGTAAAATTGGAAAGTCGTCCTCATTTGATGATTTTTGGATGGCTAGAACACTTGGATCTCCGTTGGTCTGGAAGTTGTATATCTCCGAACAGTATTCTGTCCATCTGTTGATAATGTTTTTTTCTTCGGTGAGGCATTGCCCTTCTTTGTCTTGAATTGTGTTGACGTTCTCCTGCCTTTGCTTTGTCAATTTTCACACGACTTGATACGCTCTTTTGCTGTTGTTGCTGTTGAGGCAGTCTTCAAATTCCATGCACTGTTCTTCAATCCATTTTTCTTTGGTTTTCCATTACCTTTCTGATCTTCTTGTTGATCTCACTGTTCTTTGCTGCTCCTTCTTCCATGTACTTGTCGTTCTTCAAATCTCTCCTAATGTCACACATTTCCAGAATTTCTTCTGTGACCCAGGGTTTGGCTTTTCGGCGGTGTTTCCCTAGGATGTCATTAGCTGTTTCTGTCATCACTGCATTAAAGTTTGTAGTTATCTCTTCTAGATCTTCTTCAAGCGTGATCCTTGGTGCAAACTTCCCTCCAATTGTTGCTTGGAATGATGCCAAGATCGCAGGGTCTTTTAGTTTGTCCAAATTGAACTTGAGCCTGGTATTCTTAGGTTTGTTGATCTTTTTCAGCCGTACTTTGAAATTCATCAATACGAGATCATGGTCACTTCCTACGTCTGCTCCTGGGAAAGACCTTGATTTGGCCCTGTTTATTCCAGATCTGAATCTATTTTGCACCAGGATGTAGTCAATCTGATTGTGATCTCTTCTGTTAGGTGCATGCCATGTTCATCTTCGGGATGCTTTATGTCTTCCAAGTGTGTTTGCAAGCACCATGTTGTTGTAGTTGGCAAACTCGAGCAGGCGCAGCCCCCTCTCGTTAGTTGTAGCATTACAGAAAGGACCGCAGGAATTTTTCCATTCTGCATGTGCATCGGCACCCACTTTGGCATTCCAGTCTCCCTGGACAATCAGAATGTCCTTCATGTCTATCCCGTCGACGATGTCCTCTAGTTGATTGTAGAATTCTTCCACTTGCTCATCATCATAAACTGATGTTGGTGCATATACTTGTACCACAGTGATGTTGAAAGGTGTTGCTCTAAGGCGGATGGTTATGAGCCTGCTGGATGTTGGGTGGCACCATAGTACCGAGTTCTTTATGTTTTTGTTGACAAGGAATCCTACTCCCTTTACATGTTTGTCATTTTCTCCACTGTAGAATGTATTTCCTTCCTCTGTTTGTACTTCACCACAGCTCTTCCACCTGGTCTTCCGCCTGGCCTCACACAGTCCAAGGAGGTGCCATGCATCTCATGTTCAATTTCTTTCATTTTTCATATTTAGTTAAGTGTTCTTACATTCAATGAGGCAATAGTGATGTAGTCCCTCCCACGGATCGTTTTGGGTGAGGGTCCACCAGTAGCATATTTGTCACGTCCGTCCTGATGGGAGACGGATGGCGTGGTCATTGGTAACCTGGGCTGCGACCGATCCGGTATCAACTTTGGTGCTTTGTTCATCATGTAGTGTGTCTGGGGAAGATTTTCTAGAACCCATCCCTCTCCAGGCAGCTATTTGACCCATAGCTGGAACATGATTTGTGCCCTGCACCCCGCACATATCGGGCTCATGCTACTCCGCCAAGGTTTTTCGTGGCTGGACCACTAGATTCCATGCAGGTTTGGCCTGCAGTTACCATATGGTGTCGCAAGGAGGCACTGCATGAGTCTTGATTGAGGAGAGGCTATATACCCGAAGGAAAGACATGCACTCGGCTTTCTTTTCACCCCAGATGAGGGTATCTGGCGGCTGAAGCTGAAAGCGGGAGGTCAGAAGCAAGCTACTAACCACTACACTACGTTACTGCACTAGGCGCATCACCCAACCCTTGTGACAGAGTCACACACCACATCACGCATACGAGCGAACTAACCTGAACAATTCCTTCCTCGTTGTCGAGTTTCGTCTTTCCATTCACGCCATTTTACTGGGTTGGAAAAAAAGCGAAATTTCCAGGTGGGATGAATTTTGGCATGTCTGTATAGATGACAAGATAATGTGGTCGGGTGAGCGATATTATGTGACGTTGAAGTTTTTTGGCGAATTTGACGTGTAACAAAACACTTGACCGACCGGCAATGCCCACTGCCCTGGTCACCAGGTGGAAGCACCATTCACAGCAGACTACAATAGACAATTCATGACAAGTTCTAAATAATGAGACACTGGTATATGTGTACATACAAACAAAATGTATTTTATATGGATGCAAGTTGCAAATCGTCTAAATCATAGTTGTAACGGATTCTCGTCCGCTTGAAATAGCGGCACTGCCAGTTGACATCCTGGTAACACCAGTCGGACTCGGCGTACACATTAAAATTATCCAGATTTGTGTTTATTACAAAAGCCCTATATATTGCATGTACGCTACAGACATAACTTGCTACTCTCTCTTCCTCAGCCAATTGTTACATATAGGTGAACATTTCAATTATTTCCAACTAAAGCGATTACTATAGTGAGTAGGTGTATGCATAGCCATAGGATGGGTTCGTTGGCCCAGTGAATTCTTCGATTTATTACATCAGTTATAAAATATCACGAATGTCAACACTGACAACAGTCTCTTATAACACAAGCATGCTCAATTATACGTGCCTTTCGGCACAATTTCGAAAACGAAAAAACTTCCTAACATTAATGGGGGAATGAAACGTTTGAACAACCACAGCCCAAACATAAGAACATACCATTTACAGTACATGTCACCATGATTTGACAAGTACAGCGTCACGGTATATTTTAAATAATTTTTCAAACGTAGCTATTATCGGCACATAGCGCCGCCATCATGCTCCATGGGCGTGTGGTTGTACATCCGGTTTGATTGGCGAGATGTCTCCCAAAGCTGTATACAGCAATTAGACAGGTGACGCAGCATAGCTCTCAGAAAAACCGACGAAACGCATACAAACACATAAAAACAGAACAATTTAATGCACTGCATGGGTACATGATATACTATATAGTAATAGTAACAATTTTTTCACATACTTCCACAGAAGGATTCCTACAGAAAAAAAAAATTATAGATGATGAATTTGGCGTGTTCGCCGGCGGCAAGATTGGCAAAAGTCTGCGGTGGCCACTTTCGAACGCCGATTGCAAGCCTAAATACGAAAGTGACGAGCATAAAAAGACATTGAACGTCAAAATATAATTCTTGGTTAAAGCCACAGGTTCATCTTTAGTCGATTTGTTTACATATAACTTCGCACCGATGAAGTAAAATTCAGCGAAATCGACCTGGAAACTCGACATTATTGCATTATTTGGAGGGTGAAGCGACGCGTAGGAAATGACAAGCCGAAACCAGCTTGTTGTTGCCAAGGTGACTCGGCACTCACGAGTTCCGTCAGATATCAATACGACTACAATATAGTCCCACAGTTCTATTTCAAAGTCTGCATATATACAAATATGACGTATGCGAAATTGAAATATAATAAGAAATGTGAATGTCATCATCATCATCATTGTGCAGCCGTAGTATCCCGTGGTTGGGCGAAGGCTTCAGCATGTCTTTTTCAAATCTGTCTGTCTTGCGCTGTCCTCTGCCAGATGGTGCCCTTCCAGTACTCGTCTATTTCGTCTGTCCACCGTCTCGCCGGTCTTCCTCTAGATCGTTTCCCTTCGTAAGGTCTCCAGGTTGTGATATGCGATGTCCATCGGTTATGAAGAGGAAACACATGTTTCATTTTGAGCATTTGATATATTTTCAGTATGTTTTTCCAGTTTAGATTTGTATGTATAATTAAACTCAAAAAAATAAATTCCTTGAGTTGTTCAAAATTTACATTGTCTATCTTCAGAGTGAATGTATGTATATTTTTCTTTGCCTTTTGAAATGTCATGTATTTAGATTTAGCTATGATAATTTATTTATTTTTAAGTTCTTCATGTATTAAAGGTACTAAATATTCGTCATGTATGTTATCGCTGAAAGTGTTTAATGTACTTGATAGAATTGTATGATCGGCATAAATTATGAAATTAAACATTTTACTGGCTTGTGCAAAATCATTGATAAATAACAGAGGGGTCCTAAGATTGAGCCTTGTGGTACACCTGTTGTTATTGATAACACATTTGATTTTATATTGTCAATTTCCGTACATTGTTTACAATTTGTTAGGTAACTGCTGAATAAGTTCAGATGTGTTCCATGTATACCATAATATTTCAATTTGTCAATTAAAATTAAATTGTCAATGGTATCAAAGGCTTTGGAAAGATCTAGGTAAATATTCTCTGGGTATTTCATCCTTATCCAGTTGGGTTATTATTCTATCTATTAATTCTAGTGCTGCGTATTCAGTTGAATGTTTAGGTCGGAATTCATACTGATGGTCAAAACAAAGTTTAGAGTTTTTTTTTAAGTAAGATGATACTTGGTCATGTTTCAAGTACTTTTGAAATAACTGGTAGAAGAGATATAGACCTATAATTATTGAATACTGTTGTCTCACCATTTTATAAATTGGAATTACCTTAGCAATTTTTAGTTTATCTGGGAATATTCATGTGGTTAGTACTTGATTTGTTAATAAAGTTAAATATTTGGTTAGTGCAGGTTCAAGCATTTTTAGCATCCACAAACCATCATATCCACAACTACTTTTGTTGGGTAGATTAATTATAGTTCTCTTTATGATATCTTCTTCAACGTAATTAAATGTAAAATTACAGTTAAAGATAACATGAATGGTCATGAATACCTTTGTATTTAATATCATTTGGTAGATTACAACCTAATTAATTCATTCATTAATGTATTGAATTTATTTGCAATTTCTGATTTGTCTGCCACAATAGAATCGGATTCTATAAAATATTTGGGAAATGATTGATTAATTTTATCTTTAGACTTACCGTATTATGTTTATATTTATTAAATTTAACTAATTTGCTAGTCAAGTATTTATTTTTAGCTTGATTTATTCATTGATGATAATGTTTAATTATACTTTGGGTCAGCATTTGCATATAATTGTTTATGTATTTCAGAGGAGATTATGTCATTTCTTACTTTTAACATAGCCTCTTTATTTTGTATATTAACCAGTATAAATTGTGTAAGATGTTCCTCTTTCAGAGCAGTGTCCATGAGCATAAAATAGGGTTGATGACTTTGTAAAATGTGTTTAGTTAATTTACAAAAAAATTATCAATAAGTGTACCAGTACATGTTGTGAACCTTGTAGGAAGAGTGATTCGGGGGAAGATACTGAATGAGGTTAACATGTCAAAAATAGTGCTACAGTGTTCTTGCTCGATTATTTTTAGCATATTTATATTGTAGTCTCCTACAAGAATAAGGTTGTTGTTTTGATGATGTTGAATAGATGATATGACCATTGTAAATTCATTTATGAATTCATTATAGTTTTCAGTTAAAGGTCTTGGAGGTCGGTATATATTTCCTATAGTGACTGTCTTTGATAAGCCTCCTCCATTTACTTGTATTATTTGTCCCCCCCCCCCCCCCCCCATTGTTCATACATGTTTTAGTTCATCTTTACTTCATAATCAAAGTGTTTATCTATATATATTTATAATCCCCCTTTAGTGCTGCAACTTTTTCCTTGGGATATATAGTCGTATCCATTTTGAATAATTGAATTAGTGATAAGTCATCATTATCAGAGAGCCAGCTCTCTTGGAGGCATGTTATGCTAAATTTTAAATTTAAGGAAACATGTCATTTACAAATGCCTCGAGTTAACTAAACAAACTTTGCGTTAATCAGGGATGAGAGTGACATTCAGAAAAAAAACCCGGAAATTTTGCTGTGACCCACATTTCAGCCCGAGAGGACAGTCTCATCTAATCGGGGGAGGTGGGCTCCTCAGAGATATCTGTTTAATTGTAGACGACATATGGTGTATTTTGAGCAATATTAAATAGAAAATCTTAACATTTCCAATAGCAAAAAAAGCACACGGACTCACGCACACATTGTCATAGTACTAACTCATTTGTTAATGATATTATTTGGGCTGAACCCGAGTTGGCTGACGGGCAGCTTTCTCCTTAGCCAACTTTGTCAAAACAGCCCGTTGATGGGACATTCTAGTTTTCTTCGTTGCCAGTTCAATTGCTTCCTTAGCTTTGTACTTGGTGGCTGCCTTCGTCTTTGACATGTTCAGCTCAGTTTTCTTCTCCTCCTTCATCTTTCCTTCCTCGGCAAGATGGATGGAGTACATTTTGTGTGCACCCCTCTAGTGTTAATGTACTAACATTCTTTCTGGCAATGGCAATATTCATGATGCTAGACATGCGACTAAAACACCCTTCCACTTGAGGACCATGAAAGCAGCTCATCATTGCAGCCACCAACATTGACAAGGCTAGGAACTTGCCAGTAGAGAATATGGTTGCCCACCACGAGTCCAATCTGGAACTTGTGGGTGCTTATGGAAGTGTGTTGTCTACATGGAATCAGCGAACTTCCATATGATACGCCCTCTGTTTAGGTTCTAATAGAACATTGGTGACCAGCGTGGGCAGTGCCAGCGTGTGTACTTCAATGCCTTCGGTTCCCCTCTGACTGCAGTGTAGCCTGTAGGATCCAATCGGCATAGTTGACATCGGCCTCGCACCACAAACAGTAGGCTTTCCCTGGTGCTGATAATTTACTGATGAATATATCCAACATAGCCCAATTCCACTTATTCTTGACACTTTTGTCAATGTCCTTCACGCAACATTTGTCTTGCCGTACAACAAATCGTCGATTAGCCATTGTGTACGAAAATGATCGACATCTCCACAAAATACATCGTCGTTTCCTATTGGTCCACTGCTTTTGTGCGCGCACTTCGAAAGCGCTGAAGCGAACAGCCGACAGAACTAAGGGGTTTACTTCGCAGATTCACGGGTTCGGTTGGGTCGGTTCTGTCTCTAATCGCCAGGCAGCGTCATTAACACGTGGCGACGATTCACAAAAGTGATCTTTGGAGCAGTATAAAAACCGGAATTCCGGCAAAAACCGGAAATTTCTCATCTCTGGTTAAGGTAGGTAGTATGGATTAAAAAAGTGATTTTTGACATTTAAAAAAAAAAGGACTTTCTTTGATATTTATGCACTTTCATATCCTTACCTCAATATGCAGTTAGTATATTAGCTGAATAAATAATAACAAGTGGCAATATTGAGGTTTCTTCGGATGGCTTTTGGCAGAATTTGGTTATAAAAATTACCTTATCATCGTTTTCTCGGAATACAATTTTTGCTGCTGTGAGTACTTAAAGTTGCTGCGCTCTAGTAGAATAAATACTGGCTATAACTGCAAAACATTTGGCACCGCAGTACCTAATGAGTATATCTATTGCATGAATTAAAAGAAATCATAATATATTTAATGGTTTCTGAATTATAGGCGTTAATTATGTGAAAAAGTTACACAAAATAGGTTTTTTCTTAAAAAAATCTGTTTTCACGTAAACAACACAACATATCTGATTTCTGTGATATTCATGCAGTAGATATGCATAACAGTAATCCCTGTGCTAAATTACAAGCTTGTAACTTGAATACGTATGTGGTTAGAGCGCGGCAAAAAATACCAAATTTTTCCTATTATGGCGGCCATATTGGATACCTAATTTGCATAATTTATGCGAAACATGAAATAAAACCTTAACTATGTTGGTATGTATCTGCATACCAAATATGGTTGATCTGTGTTGAAAACTAAAGATTTTTTTGTGGAATCCATACTATCTACCTTAATGGACTGTATATTTGAGATTAGGATATTGAAATGTTTATTATTGTTTTGGACTAATAAGTTAATTTTTTCTAAATCATAATATGACGATCGGCGTATTATTGGCAGTTCATTATTTTCTTCAATGGTATTACTGATGCTTAACATATTATTTAGACAGTTTTTTGTAATACCACCTGTTAATTGGAGAAAAGTTTCGTCAATTATCATTTACCTGTATTTAAAATTTTAATGAGATCAGCATATTTTCAATGTGAAGTAATGTTTCAGTAAGAGTGTGTGCCTTTAGTGTTTGAGTTACAAGATTTGTTTAGGAATATTTGTCTTTTGTTCATGTAAAGCTAAAGCGGTGCATGATAAGTAGCTACTTAAAGTGTCAGAGAAAGCAAAAAACAGATTGTTTAGAAAAAAAAACAAGAAAGAAAAAAGTGATGTAATAGAAAAAAATCAGGACCATTTGACAAGATGGCCCGAGAAATAAACTTAATAATAAAATTGTATTTCTAGTGGTAGGAGCTAATGCATTCTAATGCAGACCTGCCTACCCCAAAAACTTCCTGTCAGTAATACATCTTCCCATTTACACTGATTTTCATGAATATACGCTTCCTGTCAGTAATGCAGAACCACCATGTAAGATATTGTCACCGGGGGGGGGGGGGGGGGGGGGGGTAGCGACAGGTCAAACCCATTAGTTACGCTGTCATCAACATCACGTACACTCTAGCCTACTCAACTCTAGTATGATAAATGATAGACGGGGTGGGGGGTAGCGATGGACCAAAACCATTACATTACACTGGGTCAAAACCATTAGTTACACTGTCATCAACACCACCTACACAACTCTAGTATGATAAATGATAGACGGGGGGGGGGGGGGTAGCGATGGACCAAAACCATTACATTACACTGGGTCAAAACCATTAGTTACACTGTCATCAACACCACCTACACTCTAGCCTACTCAACTCTAGTATGATTAATGATAGACGGGGGGGGGGGGGGGGGGGGGTAGCGATGGACCAAAACCATTACATTACACTGTCATCGACATCGCCTAGACTGTAGTAACTGTATGATAGGCTGTAAATGATACACTAAACTCCTCAATAAATACACTAACTTAGTCTTAGTACAGTCAGTTGGCCTAACACTACAATACAACACTCACTACATTTTTTCATTACACATTTCTTTTGGGTTGGCGGTGGCGTCGTTTCGCTGTCAGCCATCATTTCGTGCCGCGTGACTTCGTTTTGTTTGATCGCGGAAATGCGATTTTGTCATAACGCTGTTTCCTATTGGTTACATTACGACCAGACTCAGCGAATGAAAAACCATGACACAACATGCTGCAAACATATGCTGTCACCTGTTGAATATAGTGCAACCTAAATTTCACTGATTACCCAACATGGTCACAGTCCGTAATATTTTCATCCCTCACCGTAATACCGTAATTTGAGGTGACTTTCCGGAATGATTCCGGACAATCCGGAATGGTAGGCAGGTCTGCTAATGCATTTTAACCAACATTCTAATGCATTTTAAACCAGCACATTGTAGGTGTTTTAACAGTGTTAACAGTTTGTAATGGACATCTCGGGAACAACACATACTTGTCTACACCTCGTCGGCCATCTTGAATCAAATTAGGATGTGCTGAATGAAACCATGATTGTGGGATAATTTGTCTTTGATCATTTTTATTATAGGACAAATTTGTTCCGCAGTTTTAGCTTTCCCACGTTTGATTAGGAAGGTTAGTGTAGTCTATTCAATTATGTCGTATCTAAACATCGATTAATACAGAGACTCACACAAACACGTGATTTCCAATATTAATTCTGTATTTCTACACCTCGCTTCCGCTCAAGGATGACGCCTTAATTACACGAGGAGGGGAGCGGTCATTAACAGTAGGTACCACATCCCTCCCTTATTCAAACTGGAAACATGTTTTCTGAATTTTCATATATAACGTCCATTTGATCAACAGTTCTTCTTCTGTAATTATTATGCTTACGTGATCTGGATAATGTTTACCAAATAAAGAGATACTAGTTATTATCATCATTGTCCATTATTTCGTTACGATCAACCTGTAAACACAATCAATCTCAGAATTTCCACTTTCCACTTATTAAATCGTTACTTTAAAATAAAGTCAATCGGGTACTGAAGCGGTCATCTTTGACGACGTTGTCTACGATCATCGATATTCGGGTTATAATGATCTGCAGCCTCGGGTTCTTTTCTTTCACGGGGTTGGCTACGATCACCAATGTTCAGTTTGGCATGATCGGCAGCCTCGGGTTCTCTTCTTGTTTCACCGATGACTCATTACTTGAAACAGAAATATCGGCTGGAATATACTCTGACTCAATGTGATTGCCTGTTTCATCATCTCGAGGAGTTATGCCTGGCGTGACGTACTTCTTAACATTCGAACAGTTTCTCTTGTACTGTACAGCATCACGCAATTCAATCAGTGCTGGCCTACCGTGTTTAACCGTAACTGTATACGGCACGTGTTCGTATGTCGAGGTCAGTTTGTTCTGTTTCTTCTGTTGTAGCAGCACTTTCTCACCAGGTTTAATGGTACTTTCCCGTGCGGTCATCCGAATACTCTTTCCCTTTCAACTTCAATTTAGTGTCATGATCGCTTACACCCTCATCTGTCATGTTACTGTTGGATTCGAAGGAAGGTAGTTTCGTCTGAATTTTTCGCCCGAACACCAATTCGGGCGGACTCATACCTGTAGTTGTGTAGTAGAGTTCCGTTGGCCCGTTCTAATTCTCCGTTAGCTTGCGGCCATATCGGAGTCACGGAACGATGCTTCATTCCACTAGTCTGAAGAAATTATTCAACCTCTGCTGACATTAGGTTTGGCCCATTGTCACGGACATAGGTAATACGTGCGTCGCGAACATCGTTTCAAGACTCCCGATACGCTTGTCTGTCGTAGTGGACTTCAAAATCGCGACTTCCTGGTATCTGCTGTAGCAGTCAGCCACAACAAATAGGTGTTCTCCGTTTGGGAAAGGTCCCATCAGATCAAGCGCCACGTTTTGCCATGGACCATCTGGTAGTCATGTACGTTGCATAGGTTCTCGTTTGGACTGTGGTGTCACCATTTGACACGCATGGTATGATTTGATGGCTCGTTCCACGGCCACGTCAATTCCTGGCCACCATGCTTTTTCTTGGTCTTCTCTACGTTTTTACTACTCCCTGATGTCCCTCGTGCCCCAACTCAAGAACACGTTTCCTTCGTGCTTGACGTCGGACCATTTTTACCTACGGCAGAAGTTAATTTTTTTTGTATTCCTGAAGGCAAGTTCGTGGGTCACCACGTCTCAGGAATTGCCGCACTGATTTAAGTTCTGGATCAAGCGCCAATACATGTTCAGTTTCTCGCGCTGTCATGGCTTTTTGCGTAGATGTAGACGTATTCATCTGCAACTTTTGACGCTTTACATGACTCATGTTTAATTTCGTTATGCGTTCACTTGCGTTAGTCTTGATAACACATCCGCAATGTTCATGGGTCCGGGTACGTATTTCACCGTGAAGTTGTACGGTTGTAATCGCAGAACCCACCATTCTATTCGCGCTGACGGGCGCGATCTCACAGAAAAGAGTTTCTCCAACGGCCTATGGTCTGTGATCAGTTCAAAATGATTAGCGTAAAGGTACATGTGGAATAGTTCCGGAATAGTTGCAACTGCAATGACTTCAGTTTTTGCATCCCTGTTCCTGTCGAAGTACGCAAGAGTCGCTACATTCGCCATGCTCCTTTTCACACTTTCAAACGCTTTATGTTGTTCGCATTTCCACTCGAATGACACACTGTGTTTGGTTAACCGTCGTAATGGTTCAGCCACTGTTGCCAAGTCTGGAATGAACTTCGAACAGTATGTAACCAGTCCCATGAAGCTGCGGACTTCTGATGCATTTTCCGGTCGCTTTGCCTTCGTGATTGCTTCCACTTTGGAATCATCTGCTGCAATTCCATGTCTCGACGGCATATGTCCCATGAACGTTAAAGGTACTCAACCAATTCGATTGTTTTGCTCCTCGCGTATCTTTGTAATTTCACACACAAAAAACAGAGGCATTAAGTACTCCCCAATGATATCCTAGTTCTTTTATGCATACGTGTTAGTTCGTATTTTTAAATTAATAGAAAAACTGCGAACTCTTGTTTTTGGTAAAAACCGGATCCGGTGTTTTGCTTCGATTTTACCTGAGTATGGACATCGAACTTTGTGTTGAATCGCGTTCTTGTCTTCTCGTGAACGCGAATTATGGGCGATATTGACCTTGTACCCTAGCCTTTGGCGCTGTTGATGTTATGAAATACCGAGTTTAGGCAATGAGTGGACGTCCACGAACATATGCCACCGACACGGCAAAATGGGCTAAATTAGACAGACAAAGACAATACCCACGTATAAAGGTGTATTTCTATTTGGGAAAGACTATGGAACGAAAGAAAGTAAACAGAACGAGTTGGGGACAGTGGACTGTGGCCGTGGCCCGTGCTGTGGGGTCAGTTACAACATCAACGTCGACAGATGCAGCGTATGAGTGAGTATAGGTATTACTGTTGTTTGTACTAATTTAATTGATTGTTTACCTTTTAGTCATAGGCAATGGCGGTACAAAGCTATGGCATATATATACCTATGTCAATAATAATATTATGTCTCTGTCGTTTATGGTAGTAGGTTAGTAACCTAAGTAGGCTAGGCATAATAGTAATAGTGTAAATAAATGCATTCTAAATTATCCGTAGCGATTATAATTATTGAACTAATTGTAATAGATTGAACAAAAACAACATGTACATAATTTACTAATATTGTAATAGTAATTTAACTAATCTATTACACGCCTGTACTTTTATATTAAAAATTACTGTTATTGGACATTTCAAACTTTAATTTGAAATCAATGGTAATTGTATGTATTCTTGGTATTTAATTATTTACAAGGAAAAGAATATTCCACTAGTTTCACCAGGTTTTTTGATTGCCCCTTTTGTGAGTTTTTGTTATGTTCAGAAAACCAACACCCCTCAATACTGTGAAAGGCGTGAAAATTAATATCCATAACATGTGTATTATAGATAGCATTTGACCGTTGGCATTGGTTGCATTTGGCAGGTGGTCGTTCATTGCATTGCAAC